>FTLJ01000976.1:0-17894 GCA_900155495.1 Porogramme epimiltina
TCGCGCGCGCTCCGCCTCCTCGCGTTGCTAGTCGAGTCTGGCGCTGGGTACTCCCTCCTCTGGGTGCGCGCGCCCCGCTTCTGCGCCTCAGCCTCCCGTATTTGACGCGTTTTGCACCACCGCCGCCCACCAGCTCTCCATCGTCGCGACCGACCTGTACTCCGTTACTCTGTCCGACCCCTCTGCGGCGTCCGGCGCGTACCATTCCTTTACGGGCGTCTTCACTCGAGGCGCGATGGTGTACCTCATCGTGCGTCCCATCTTGTTCGCTCTGTGGAGGGGTTGCTGACGACACGCCGGAAGCGGCGCACAGGCGGCGTATCCGATGGTCGTTATCATCCTCGTAAACATCCATCGCGCGCGCGGGGACGGCTGGGAAGGGACTTTGTCTGGCGTTCCTCATGACGGCACCATGCAATTCGTAGACCCTGGGCGGGCTGACTTGGACGCTGCACGCGTTGCCCTTGCGAGTTCCGGGATTATGGGCCAGGGAGAGCCAGGGACAGGTCCGAGCTTAGGCTTGCCAGAGGCGTGCGACAACGAAGGTGAGGGTGGAATGAACAAATGCGTGTGTACGACCTCCTAATGGTTGTCTCGGATACAGAAATGGCGCCACACACACATGCACATGTGTCGCTTTGATATATACCGTCGAGGACACGCGATTGCGAGTCCAAAAGTAAATCATGCCATTCGAGCGCTTATGGACTCAAGCACGCTTGCAAGATTTTAGGCTTGGGTACGAGCAGATGTAGCTTATAAGGCTCTTCAGCTTGGCGAAATGTAGTGGCGTCAAGAGCATTGGCTGAAGCGACATGTTCCGACTTTCGAGTCTCGAGTCTCGTTGCACTGCAATACGGACAGCAACTCGCGAATAGCCATAGATGCGGTGACTGTACTCGCATTCACGCTAAATAAACCAGATAAAGGTCTCATTTCAAAGCTTGGGAGTCATTTGGGCCACCGGGACCCTGCCGGAAGATCTCATGGTCTTCCAAAAGGCGAGCGACTTTAGGCGCCGATGATGACGCAATGTTTGTTGAACCAGATAGGACCTTTCTGGTCCTGACGACGATAGCGTTCTGTGCATTGACGCAAACCCTACTAGTTGTAAAAGGGCACAAAGTGCTCACGCGTGTACATTCATCGTGGTATGCACTCACACAGGTACGTTTCAGTTTCCTCTCTGGTTCTGAATTCAGCTGCTTATCAATATCTCCTCCACAGCACATACTCATGTTCCTGTATGTACCCTGGTACGGAGTACACGGCCCCTTCTCCCTCTACCCATCCAGAACTCTACCAGGTTCGATCTTGATCACCCAAACTTTAACAAACTTAGGGGCCACGCCACCCTGCCTGCCGCGCGATCCCTCCCGCCACGTTCCTTCCGAAAGCGCATCTTATCGGTTGCCACCCAGCGCTTCGAACACGACATTCATTTGCACCCTCTCTTGACAATGCACATGCAACTCCCAGCTGCGACCATGCGCCGACCCGGGTACAGCCCGCGCGTTCGGCTCCCGTTCCAATTGGGACCCAAGTGGCGAGGTTGGATTCGCTAGAGCTGTGTGCACCTCACGCGCAACGGCTTAGGACGGAATGACCCGGGGGTGTCATACACTACGAGGTGAGACGTTTGGTTTTCAATTTCGTGTGCACGTCGAGCTTACGAGAGGCATTGCCCGACGATCAATGCGTGGCAGGGCCTGAGCGCTGTTACACCGGGTAGTTGCGCACTATGCCTATCATCGGACAAACGAAGTACCTTGGTCCTCGGAGTTCTCGGTACGTGGTGGCGCCACACGTGAGAAAATGGAAGCCCGCGATGCGCGTGTGCATAGTTGACGCACCCGTGCACTGCGTGGCTATTGACTTGCTATGATATGCCGCTCACGCACTTGTGCCACAGATGCAGACGTTATTGCGACGTATCATGGAACCTTGTATCTCTATTGCAGAAGTCCTTGTTGTTCGGTTCCGTAGTGAGCCAGCATTAGAAAAGTGTGTTTATAAACTTCTGCTCATGATGTACCCCCCCCTCCCCCTCAGGCTACAGTGCACCGTCTGTTGCAGACGATACGGTTGCGAGCACATACAAGCACGCTGTTTCGTACTGCTATAATATGTAAGCACTCGTTGCTAGTTCCACCCACCACTGTTAGAGTTTTATTGACCCTACGATCAGATAGAAATACACGCAACCTTTTCAATGAACAATGTCGGTCCAAGTACGAGGTCTAACCGACTACATCGTGACGAATCCGAGCGCAATGATACAAATTATGTCAATCGTCACGTCTGCTTTCTTCTTCGGTACGTCACATCATTGCAAGAGCTCTCGAAGTCACTGCACGGCCAACTAACATACATATGTCCAAGGGATCCTCACTGTCCTCGCTTTTGAAACCGTGTTTTTCCTGGTGTAGTGCACTCGCTTCTACTGGCGATATTGTGCAATTAATAACTTGACTCTACAGACACAATGGGCTCACGCGAACTTCCACCAGAATCCAACTCCTTTCCATAGCAACTATCTATGCATCTACATGCATATTCTTTGCCGTTTCCGTCCCCTATTACGCCAACATCTACGCGTGGTATATCGCAGAAGCGCAAACCTCTTCCCTTATACCGTTCAGACTGCACAATAAATCATATTAATCCCACGCGCGGTTTTGATAATCCCAAGGAACATTTACTATTCTAATCAAACACTATTGTCGTATATAATGGCCACGGTATTGTATTAATCCCACGTCAAACAGATATATGCCCCACGGATTGCAAACGTGGGGCAAATTCAATAATAGCCCCACGGACACACTTTAATCCCACGGACTCGCTTTAATCCCACGTCACTACATTATAATCCCACGGCGCCGCACTACGGTGGCTCGACTCACTATGGGCGCTGAGGTGCATCGAGGGAGGAGTACGAGGAGCACCAGAAGGAGCTCCTGAACCTCGGGGCCCACAACGACGCCCTAGAAGACTGGTACCTGGGCGCCTTTCACGCCATCCGTGCACTCCACCCACGCTCCTCTACACCAGTGACCAGTGGTCACTGGAGCAGTACATGGAGTTCGCCAAGAGCGCCGAGACGCCCTCCCTGACGCTCGACCACCACCTCTACTGTTGTGCTACTGACAGCGATAGGGAGGTGCTGAATCTGGGGTGGCTGTGCAGGGAAGAGGACAGGCGGGAGGCACGGCGGGAGTTTGTCGAGGCATGGCGTTCGAGGACCACTGTGCGGGCTGGTTCTTCTGGACGTACAACTTAAAGGAGCAGGGGCGTAACAAAGGCTAGTTATTCTGCAACGCGCTCGAGGTGGAGTGCTCGACGACCCGTGTGTGCAGTACCCTGGGTAATCATAAGCGCTATCTCATAGGTAGGGTGAAGGCAGATTGTGAAGCGTATTGAAGCGGTGAAGCGGAGTGGCCTCGGTCTCGGTCGTAAACGGGCCCGGAGAAAGCCGGAAGATAGCTCACGTGACTATGACTCAGTCTATTTACGCAGCCTCGGAGACCTCCGAAGATAAGCGCTTGATTAGATTGGCGCCTACTTGCCCTAGAGCGCTCGGCTTACAGCCGGATTACATCAAACGTGGGATTAAACTGCAAACGTGGGATTAAAACGCGTACGTGGGATTAATGTGATTTATTGTGCAATCTGAACGGCATATTCCCTCACCCCCTTCCCCATCACCAACTGGGGATACAACGTGCAGAGAGCGCAGTCGTTGATCCAGGCGTCTACGTTAACGATAAATGTACGCATTAACCAATGGGTCCGTGATTGTGTGCTTATATCGTAACTCGGTGATCCCGCAGATTTTTGTCGGAGATGCGATCGTCTGGTGGAGAGCTTGTGCAGTCTGGCCGGGAAATAATTGCGTATGGGCTGCCTGTGTCGCGATCCTAGCCGCGACCCTTGGTGAGTTACATGCGAGAGTTCTATGTACCCTATACTCTTTAATAAATCACATGCAGCTGCGTGCAGCGCCGTCACCTATAAATCGGGGATTCCGGGGGTAGGATTCATATTCGACGAGGGAACACTGCTTTACACGACAAACGGCTTAGACACGGCGTGCGTGGTCCTTTCCTTCGCGAGCAACGCGATGGCCACGTCTCTCATAGGCTACAAAGCATGGTACGCCCGTGCCCCCACCCGCATTTCTCATGTTCCCCTCACGGGATGCATAGGGCACACCGCAGGCTCCTTGGGGAGACTTTGTCTCACACCGCCAGCGCCTCGCGCGCGCTCCGTCTCCTTTCGCTACTCGTCGAGTCCGGCGCAGGATACTCCTTCCTCTGGGTACGTCACCCCGGACACCGCACAACCATGCTCTGACCCGTGGAGTTCTCTTCCCACCATGCCCGCATGCCAGCTTGTTATCGTTGTATGCAACCTCTACTTCCTCCTGCCCTCCGCTGCTGTCCCGGGTGCTTTTCACATTCTCCGGGGCGTCTTCGTCTGCGGCGTTATGGTGTACCTCATCGTGCGTCCGCGCTGCTCATATGATATGATACGTCGATGGTAACTAACCAGGGGCGGGGACGCAGGCGGCATATCCGATGCTTGTCATCGTCCTTGTGAACCTCGACCGCAGGCGGGGCGACGATTGGGAGGGGTGGCTGTCTGGCGTTACGCAGGACGCTTCTGTGCAATTTGCAACCACAGGGAATAGCGGCGTGACTACGACACATATCGAGCTCTCCAGTCCTTGCGTTTCAGACTCGGAAGACCAGGGTGCCAGAGAGAGTTCGAGCTCGATCATGAGTCCGGGCCCGGGTTTGCTAGCAGAGTGTGATCGCCGTACGTAATGACGAACGCGCGGCATCTGCACAACTCTTACTTCGAGTCTTCGAGGAATGGGGGAACCTGGTGTACCAGTGAGCTGAGGCTGCGCGAAAGCGAACGTAGCGCGCGCATCTGAGGAGACGATGCTGTCACCCACCTAGTGCCACATCATTTTGATACATTATGGGATATGTGACTCCCGGGAACTTGCTGTTCGCTTGCGTAATGACAGGGTGTGAGCTGAGAACCCCACGAGGGGTCTCCCATCATTAAACCGTGTTGTAGCGCACTGAGCGGCGCAGGTGATGCCATGGGCACACGTGCACGATCTCGCAGTACCATACGTGCGTATATAGGCTTAGCTGTCAGTGACTGATCACACGTCCCGTACCTTAAACAGAGACACCCGTACCTCTTTGGACAATGATAAATCTATCCAGAGGGGTGTCGGACTACATTGTCACAGATCCGGACACAATGATACAAATCAGCATAACCATTGCGTCTTCTTTCTTTTTCGGTATGTCATATATCATATACGACTTTTCATGCCATTCCAAGCTAACCAACATCTTTACACTAAAGGCGTACTCACCATGCTTGCATTTTCAACCATATACCTTTTGTCGTACTGTACTTTCTCTACTTCATGTAGCACAATTAATAACGGCCCTCTGTTTAACAGATACAAAGGGTTCTCTCGTACTTCAACTTGGATCCAACTCCTCTCCATAGCGACTCTCTATACAGCCACATGCATATACTTCGCCATTTCCATCACCTATTATGTCAACGTCTACGCATGGTATATTGCGAACACACAAAGCTCCCTGCACGTGCCACTTCTGACCACCAACTGGGGGGGAAGCGTACAGAGAGCGCAGTCGTTGATCTTCACGGCTACATTAACAACAAATGTCGGTGCAGACAGACGGCTGCGAGTCCTTTCACTCACATTCTCACATTACAACTCCAATGCTTCTCTAGATACTGGTCGGTGATGCTATCGTCTGGTGGCGAGCTTGCGCAGTCTGGCCGGGAAACTCCTACGTACGCGCCAGCTGTGCGGCGATCCTAACTGCAACCCTCGGTAAGCTACTTGATCAATCCTCTCTATCCACTATTTAATTGAGCCCTCATGTATCATGTGCAAGCTGCAGGCAGTGTCGTAACATACCAGTCTGGAATTGAAGACATAGGGTTTATACTCAACAGAGGAGCACTCTTGTATACAACGGATGGATTTGGGACGGCGTGCCTGATTCTCTCCTTTGCGAGTAATGTGACGGCCACATCCCTCGTAGGGTACAAAGCGTGGTATGACCGCTTTTTGTAGTGCTCACCCTGTGCTCAAGCCGAACATAGGGCCCACCGCAGGTTCCTCAAGGTGACTTTATCACGTTTCGCCCACACCTCGCGCGCGCTCCGCCTCCTCGCACTTCTCATTGAATCTGGCGCCGGGTACTCTCTCCTCTGGGTGCGTCGTTAATTCGCACTCCTAACCCATTCTTCTCCTCACGCCACGTCTGCCTTCCAGCTCGCCATTGTCACAGGCTCTCTCTACGGTAAGCTCACGCCACACGCACTCTCGACACGCAACGGGTTCCATTCCGCGGGAGCCGTCTTCAACGGCGGCATGATGATATACCTCATTGTGGGTCTATGAAGCGTGCGTGCCCTGCTGCCGTGGTGCTGAAGATATTACCCCCCAGGCTGCGTACCCAATGCTCGTTGTTATTCTCGTAAACGTCCACCGCGTGCGCGGGGACGGCTGGGAGGACCGTCTGTCAATGGCTCCTCACAACACATCTGTGCATTTTGCGGTGCCCGAGGACAGAGGCACAGCGGCAGTGCACGTCTCGCTTGCTTTCCTTGGCGCCGTTGACCAGGGACAGAGCAGGGCAAACGAGGACGACCGTGAGGGCTCACTCGAGGATCCGGAGAGCGCTGATTGCGTGACACCATCAACATAGGGGACCCCGGTGTGTCTTGCCACTGGAGGCCGAGCGTGGCAGCGAGGAACCGAAGGTGCTCGGAGTCGGAAGTTTTCCGGTGTGATGACCGCCACGGCGCCGACGCGCACGCAAGGAAGCATGGATGGTGGCGTATCTTCCACTCTCTGTGCGCCTACGCGCGCGGGGTCCGGAGACACTGCCAGCGTGATGACGTCATGCAGATTAGATAAGTGTGCATGTATTATACTATATCGGGTATTAGGCGTCCACGTCACATGCATTGGCAGACGACCGAAACTCGACTTCGTCAAATTTGAAGCTATCGCAACTCCCTCTAGAGGGTTTTCTACTACTCCCATTCCACGTCTTTTATCTATAGAGCTAATGCTTTTGCCAAAAATTTAGGTACTTATTTCGTTTTGGTACAAGTAGCGGTCTCTAAGCGAACTGCGCTACAAATTAGGCGTTGGAGCCTTTTGATCTCGCTTTGGTGTATTCTCCTTACTTCCAAGGCCCACGAACATAGTACAATACGTCCCTACCTCTGAGACAAACACACAGCATGCTTCCCCCCTTAACTTTCACATCCGTGGGTATGTTCCAGTCTCCTGTCCAAGTCTTACACTGCCAGATGTCAGGTTCACATTCAGTGCCGGACATCACAACTCATCCGAAATAGCACATCGAAATTACACACTACCGCTCACACAATGTCAGCTTACAAACACGCCGGTACGAAGAGTGAATGCGAACCTCGCCATGCCTTCCTTCAGCGACCTTCCTACCTTACCCTGCAAATAGTAGCCCGTTCACAGCACGATCACCGCGGCCTCCATGTACACCGGACAGCTATCCCTCTTGCCTGGACGAGCGCATATCCTTTGTTCTATGTCAATGCACCCATATTATCTCCCTCCACTCGCCCATTCGCCCACCCTTGACAATGCATTTATGAAGCTTCAGCTCATGACGGCGTCAACCCAGGCATGGGTCGCTTCGCCTTCGATTCTGATCGTAGCTGAGAAGCAGACGGCAAGATTGAAGCTATCAATAGAGCTGCACGCAATGGTACAGAGCGGGCTGAGTCGAGGGCAGCTGTATGAGGTGAGCGGCTTATCTCGGCCAACATCTATCCCTCTGATTTTGTGTCCTCTTCCTGGGGCTAGACACGCAGCACGAGGAGCGATGGTGAGACAATGCCTCGCGAGCCCGACGATCCGTGCTCGCACCAGAAGCACGTTAACCTTCAAGGTGTACGCGGCCTCGCACGCAGCAAGACGTCGATAGTGCGTTGTTCTCAGTGTGTTTCGTTGAGTTTTTGCGTGTTCGCGCGTCTAGTTTACGGAGAGCGTGGCTAGGGGGTTGATCTGAATGTAATGGCTGGCTTTTGCGCCGGGTAGCTCCACCCCCCGGGCCATGCACAGAATAACAGGGAATACCTCTCCCAGACTTGAGTGCAACCAGATGGAACCGGACCCATATCACTCCGGCGCTAGCATAGTTCACCCTCTCGGTTCTCGGTGTATGGCGGTGCAGAAGCCGCATCCAGCTGCCACAAATGGAGGCTGCACTATGACGTATAATGGAACTCGTATCTGTGCTGTGTAAGGTGTTTTTATTGATCATCTCCATAGTGTGCAGGTATTGAGAGTACTTAATAAACCTCCACCCACTATGAACCCTAGGATCCAGTGCATCGGAAGGGGCAGGCAATACAAACTCTCCCCTCTCACGTAGGCACATAGGATAGACTAAGTGAGTACTCATGACCACTCTAGGGTTTTAATTTTGCCTTCTCACCGACCCTATGTTAATGTAGAAGTACTCGCAACTTTTTAGACAATGACCATCCAAGTCAGAGGCGTAACGGGGTACACCGCGACAAATCCAAGCGCGATGACGCAGATTATGTCAACTGTCGCGTCTGCTTTCTTCTTTGGTATCCCACATCATTCCATGGGCCTGTCTAAGTGACTTTACGGCAAGCTAACATTTATGTGTTCAAGGTATTCTCACTGTCCTCGCTCTCGCAACGGTGTTTTTCCTGGTGTAGTGCATTCGCGTATACTCACCATACCACACAATCAATAATAACCCACAACTCCACAGACACAATGGGCTCTCCCGTACCTCGACCCGAATCCAGCTGCTCTCTATCGCCATTCTTTATGCATCCACATGCTTGTTTTTCATCATCTCCACTCCCCATTTTGCCAACACCTATGCATGGTATATCGAGAACACAGAAATCTCCCCCCTTCCTCTTATCCTCGCCACCAACTGGGGTGAAAACGTACAGAGAGCACAGTCATTGATTCTGACGGCTACGCTAACGATCAATGTGGGTAGAAACCAACGGATTCGAGACCGTTCAATCACGTTGTAACTCTGTGAGCACACAGATATTTGTCGGAGACGCGATCGTCTGGTGGAGGGCT
The DNA here is from genome assembly GCA_900155495.1 of Porogramme epimiltina. Classification (NCBI taxonomy): domain Eukaryota; kingdom Fungi; phylum Basidiomycota; class Agaricomycetes; order Polyporales; family Polyporaceae; genus Porogramme; species Porogramme epimiltina. The sequence goes on from FTLJ01000976.1 coordinate 9,200, forward strand.
TGCGCGGTCTGGCCGGGCAACTCCTACGTACGCACCTGTTGCGCTGTGATTCTTACAGCAACCCTGGGTGAGTGACGCATACAACCTCTCGTAAGTTTTACCCACACCCTCACGGATTTCGTTTAGGTGTGGGCAGCGTCGTTACATATCGGTCGGGGATCCCTGACGTCGGATTCGTGCTCAACCAGGGAACACAGTTGTATACGACAGACGGCGTGGGAACAGCGTGCCTGTGTCTCTCGTTTGCGAGTAATGTGACAGCCACATCCCTCATAGGGTACAAAGCATGGTGCGCTCGCACTCCCGACAACGCTTTCTGCTTGCAGTCTTCACTCCATATATAGGGCCCACCGCAAGTTCCTCAAGGTCGTGTGGCTCGTATTGTGGGTAATAAATAGAGATCCACAGGAAACAGGAGGTTGGAGGAGAATCAACAAGCTGGCATGTCGGTGTTGCGGTCCTCCCTTACATATATCACATTACAAGTATATTGTGGAAGTTGCGAGCTCCAAGAAGTGGGGAAACTCATCAGCGGGGAAGTCAAACAAATCGCAAGTCAGAAAACTCGCAAGTGGAGAAAACTCGCAAGTGGAGAAAACTCGCAAGTGGAGAAAACTCGCAAGTGGAGAAAACTCGCAAGTGGAGAAAACTCGCAAGTGGGAAAGTCGCAAGTTGACTAGTCGCACGTTCCGAAAGAAGAAGAATATGAGGGCGCCGTTCTCGGGGGGTCCAGGCTCTCGCCTAGGGGTCGCACTAATCTCAATCAAAGTTCTCGGGAGGACAACTTACTCGCACGGGGCGATAGACTATTACTCAAACTAAGACCTCCCCTCGTTCTCTACCACCACTATCCGACTATACATTCATTTTAGAGATAGCGGCTCTAAGATAGTCGTTTTTGACATCAGTGATCATCCACAGGTTTCCTGACTTCCGCATTCCCCCGACCTGTACAAGTTTCTCCACTTGCAAGTTTTCGCACCTGCAAGTTTTTGTGCTTGCGAGTTTGGGTACTTGCAAGTTTTCTTACTTGTGAGTACCCCACTTGCGAGTTTCGTGCCTGCGGGCTTTCGTGCATGCGAGTTGTTTTACCTGTGAGTTTTTGTACCTACGAGTTTCTGTCCCGAAACCCCAGGGGCCGACCCAAACATGGGAGTTTCGACGCCTTCTGAGGCAGCTTGCGACTTTTCATTTTTTACCCTAAATACGTGCCATAAGGTCGCTCTATCTCGTGCTGCCCCCACCTCGCGTGTGCTCCGTCTCCTGTCGCTGCTCGTTCAGTCCGGCACAGGGTACTCCTTCCTCTGGGTATGCTCACGCCCCTGACTCCGCCGCTGGGCTCTGACCCACGTCCTCTTCGCGCTTTTTGCGTCTGCCAGTTTGTTATCGTTGTATCTGCGTTCTATTTCTCCCTTCTTCCCCCTGCAGCCTCTGCCCCCCCACGAATTCAAGACCCTCGGAAACGCCTTCATACGCGGCGTTATGGTGTACTTCATCGTGAGTCCACACCACCTGTAAGCCTCTCTGCCAGAATGCTGACGAACAGGGCTGGATCCACAGGGAGCATACCCCATGGTCATCATCGTCCTCGTGAACCTCGACCGTAGACGCGGGGACTCCTGGGAGGGATATCTTTCGGGAGATACACATGACACCTCCATAATGTTCGCGGGACCTGGGCGTGGAGACATGGCCATGGTGCACGTCTCACGCGCAAGCTTTGCCATTGTGACTTCAGGGGGGGGCTGAGATGGGCCCGGGAGTGAGCTGGCCAGAGGGGTGCAGTAACCGCATGAATGCATGAGAGCAGGGTTTGAATAATTAGACGCATTTATATGCGGGTACCGAGTTACAGTGGCCAATGAATGGCGAAAACGGTTCATCTGATTTGTATGCGGTCCAACGTGAGCAGGGTATGTGCACAGATCAGCTTTGGGGTTTTCTAGCAAGAACCTGGTTACTCGGGTCAGAGGATGGAAGGAGGAACGTAAGATGCATAGGTATGGAAGTTTACAATCTAGGGCCACTGTACACGTTACCCCACCGGGGTCTGTAGACAACTTGATTAGAGGTCCGGGTTAGCACCAGAGGTGATACTATGGGGATATTATACACCTTCTAAGCGATCGGAAACGATACGTTCACCACATTCCCCACAGGAAGGTGTACCTAGATCCCTTCAACGTTTTAATGGCCCTTGGAAACCGAAGAGCGTCCTTCCCATGAAATCATTATGCATGAGTCGCCCCCCGGAAGTGTAAGAATATCATTTCTGATACCTGGATAAAGTTGGGGTGTTATGGAGGGGAACAGGCCATTATGACCCCTGCGTGGCATCCCCGCATGTCAGTAGAAGAACCTGCCCTCAGAGAACAACAATGCCGGTGGGTCAGTCAGCAGTGAATACTGCTTAGTACTAGGAGCGTGCTCCTTAGCATCTACGCAATGTAGCTAGAGCCTGGCGTAGTATCATGTTGCAATTCCTGTCGTTGCCATACTTGTAGATACAAGAACTCGAAGTTCGTATATATAGAAGAATAGGGGTGCGATCATGTCAAGCATTCCAAACTTCGGCCTAGTCGGCATGGAAGTGCGAACGTGTCCACGCTCTTCACGTGACTCAGTGCCAAAAAAGGTAATGTATGACGTCACCTCTGTCCTCCAGACGAAGCGGAAAACGAATCCTGCAGTCAGCCTACACGTTGGAGTAGCCCTACCAACCCTACGTTCTTCATCTAAGTTATGGAGCACTCCAAGACTGAGAGCCTGCACTCCGCTGATCCTCACGCGGCTGAATGCAGGAAGAACTTCACACACAACAGTAGTGAATCAAGAGTATAGGGCCTGTCTGAGGATATAGAGCACGGACAGCTGCAAGAGCGCGCCACCTCGCTGTTTCCGCACGCGCGACTCGCTTGCATGACGTCATCACCTCTACAGCTCAGACGAGGCAGAATGAGGGTGGGCCCCGAGGCTCCTGCGCGTACCTGCGGCGAGTGCTTCAGTCAGTTAGTACATTTATGATAGCTAGAATAAGGTTACTCACTTTTCTGATTAAGCCTAAGTTATAGGACTAATAACACCTAAGGCCCGAGGCCTAGCAACATGGCGCACGGTGGCGCAAGGGTGCGCACGCGCTTGCGCACGGTGGCGCACGGCTGCGCACGAGTGCGCACGGTTGCGCACGGTTGCGCAAAATTATGCCAGCCCCAAGTGACCAGCTTCACGCCAACTGAGCGACCTGGATCCGCCCGCCGTCTACATGACCTCTCCTCTCTCAGTTGTTCCTGGCCTGCTCAAAAATGCGAGACATCATACATGGGTAGTCTGACACGTACATATCTCATACCCCGAACGTATCGCAACGTGCCAGTGCTTCGACTAAGGTGCGGACGCACGCATACGAGAGTCTTGAAGTACACGGCCTCGGTTACGTGAACTACCTGCAAGCCTAATCCTCCCATTCTCACCTAAGTTGTCACGGCTAGCGCAACGAGAGCGCTTCGCGGCTGCTCCGACCAAGAGGAACGGACCAGGGAGACACTGCCCGAACTTGTCCTGGGATGGGAATCGGGGCACGCCCTCCGTGCGCGCAGGACCATATCCCATTCAAAATCGCCCTCTTCCAACACGGGTGAAGCAACGACCCCACACGAGAGCGCCGCCCTCGGCGCGATTTGAGGTCCCGTGCTGTGGAACGCGAGCCCGTTTCCGCACGCAATTCGGAGGACTCCTCACTGGCAGGCAAAGAGCGTACGTGGGAGAGGGAGAGTCTAGATGCGCGCAGCGCAGCGAGCACTGCGGGGTGGACTTCTCCTAAACCCGCGGGAAAGTACCTCCCAAAATGTCCCACGTCGCCTGCGCATGGCGTTGGGGCTGGGGTGTTGAGATGGGATTCGGGCGCTCGATTCTTGCGGCGAGTTTCTTGAATCATTGACACTATCTTTGGGGCTGCTTCTGTAACATGCTCAACGGTGATAGCGAACCGTGCTAATCATGCGTGGAAGTGAACGTCAGGCTGGCCCCGGGTGGACACGACATCACTAGAACACATTGCCCCGCAGTATGGCGCGCGCCCGTATAGGCTGAGTAAATTAAGCACAAATGCTTAGTCCCTGCCGCCACCTTATCCTTCTCAACGACTGACAACACTCTGTGTTGCTTCAGCAGGAGTATTTGCATCTCTTTTGACAATCACTGCCAGAGTAAGACGTATGTCCGAATGTATGGTGACAAATCCGAGCGTAACGATACAGATGACCGCGGACATTACGGAGGCTGCAGGGCAATTCCGCGGGTACCAAAATCTATATCTTTACCATGGTCGCGTTAGAAACCGTATCATGAGTGATGTACTGAATTTTGACTGCGCTCTGTCTAACTATATTGACACAGTGGATTCACTTGCACTGCAACCCCGTTCCAACTTCATCGTCGGAGTCTATACATCTGCATTCCACTGCCCTGTCGTGTCTGTCCCCCATTTACCCCTGCGGTATTGCAGAAAGGTCTAGACACCTCCCTCTCCGGGGCACAGACCGGGGAGAGGGAGCACAAAGAGCGTAGCCGTCAATTTTGAGGTGTTGACTACGACAAACGTTAGTGGACATTGTGCGTTTGTAAAAGCGCGCTCACATCGCTACCTCAAATCTTCTGCGGATGACCCTCTGAGACAGAATCGCGTCGTGAGCACTGAAGGGTGAGCGCCCCTGCCGCACCGCCATCCCGGCCGCAGCTCCCGGCCGCGGCGAAGTCACCTTCGGCGGTCCTTTGCCTTTGTCCCTACCCGACCTTCGTGAAACACTGAGAAACGTCGTTACCTACTCACGGACGGCCTCAGGGGTCTCACTCTTTGTTTAAGAAGGGAGAACCCGCCTGCGAGCGACGGCATTGGCACTAGGTCCCTGCTCGCCTCGTTCGTGAGCGACGTGGATGTTATGATACTCATAGGATATAAATCATGGTGCGAGTCTGATTGCCCTTTGATATAAACGCCTGTCGCGTCATGTTGACCCTGCTAACAAGGGGCTCCGCAGAATGATCAAGGATACACCGTCGTGTGGATTCTGCATCTTCGTGCCACGTGCTCGTCGAACTCGGCACGAGATTTTCCTTCTGAATACGCGACTTGCATAGAGCGTAGCTCGTGGATTGATGCACGATAGAGCCGGTGGCTACGTCGTGTGATTGTGTACCATGCATATCATCGAGCACGTCTCCTACCATAACTCAGTGGATTCAGTGACACCACTCTTGCGCTCGCGTAGTTCTCTATCTGGCATCTCAGCGCATGGCGGCGCAAAAAAGACGACGTAAGTGTGATCGGCTGACTTGAAGTCGCCCAGTTGCCGCAGGTTGGGGCGCCATTGCGATTTATAAGGCATTGCGTGGCTGTACCGCGGGAGTGTTCGCTATCCGATCCTGTGGTAAGCCGGCATTGCAGGTTCTTCATAAGCCTCCTCGGAGTCTCACAACGAGTTTTAGGTTGCAGCCCACTAGACTGCAGCACACACAAACCTGTTGTCTCTTGCGTACACACATAGGCTTGATTACGTGAGTACAGATGGCCAGTCTTGGATTTCACGTGTGTCTCTTCACTGACTATGGTTTTATAGAACTAAACGCATCTCTCCCAATCATGTCCACACAATCCAGAGACGTGACGGACTATATCGTGACGGATCTAAGAGCGACCACGCAAATGAACACAATTATCACATCTGCTTTCTTCTTCGGTACGTCACATCGTTTCATGCGGCTCTCGAAGTCACTAAACTGGTAGCTAACACTCATACGTACAAGGTATTCTCACTGTTCTCGCTCTTGAAACCGTATTCTTTCTAGTGTAATGCATCTAATTACCTCATGATATTGATACTGCACAATCAATAATGGCTTGACTCTACAGGCACAATGGGATCACCCGTACTTCGACGCGAATTCAGCTGCTCTCCATCGCAACTATCTATGCATCCACATGCCTATACTTCGCCATCTCCATTCCATACTACACCAACGCCTTCGCATGGTACATTGCAAACCTGCAAGGCTCTCCCCTCTCCTCCACGAAGTGGGGGGAGGACACGCAGAGAGTGCAGTCGTTGCTCGAGACCTCCACGACATTGATAAATGTGGGTAACAACCGACGGTTAAGGACTCTGAGACCATCCACTCACATAGCAGCTCAATAACAACATAGATCTTTGTCGGAGACGCGATTGTCTGGTGGAGAGCTTGCGCAGTTTGGCCGGGAAACTTCTACGTGCGCGCTGCCTGTGCTGAAATCCTAACCGCAACACTTGGTGAGCTACACGTGAGCCTCTAGATAATCAAGAAATTCAACGGTGTAGCTACGGGCATCGTCACCACTTACAATTCGGGAACATTGGGCTTCGGATTAGACTTCGACCTAAGAAATCGGCTCACCGACTCAAACGGCTCCTGGTCGGCGTGCCTGTTCCTCTCATTCGCGGGAAATTTCACTGCCACATGCCTCATAGGTTACAAATCATGGTGCGCCCGACTACGCCTTCATCGATATCATGCCGTACTCAACCTATGTATAGGGTCCACCGTATGTTCCTTAAGGAGGCTCTGTCTCGCGCTGCACCCACCTCGCGCGCGCTCCGTCTCCTCTCGTTGCTCGTCCAGTCCGGTGCAGGATACTCCCTGCTCTGGGTACGTCCCCCCAGGCGCTTCTCTGCCACTCTCTGACCCGCGTTCCTTTCGCATTATTCATGACTGGCAGCTCACCATCGTCGTGTTTCAACTTTACTTCTCGTCCACCAACCAGTTTTGGTCCTTGACCCGTATCTTCGGCGACGGAGTTTTAATGTACCTTGTCGTGCGTCCACGCCGCTGGCTGTACCGCTGGGAAGCTAACGAATAGGACTGGGTCCGCAGGGGGCATACCCTATGCTCATCATCGTCCTTGTGAACCTCGACCGCAGGCGCGGGGACCCCTGGGAGGGATACCTGTCGGGCAGTGTGCATAATGCCTCTGTGAGGTTCGCGGATCCAAGGCGTGAAGACTTGACCACGGCCCGAGTGCGTGCCTCACTCGCAAGCGTTGGCGTCGTGGACCAGGGGGAGCAGGAGGGGGATCGGTTTGGGGCTCACAGGAGGAGTGCTGAAGCTGTGTGAAGGCATGAAAGAGGGATCTGAATGACAAATGATGTCTGGCGACCCCCACGCTTCCCCCAACGCACTGTAGCTACTACGTCATTCAGTGACCGTACTAGTCCTGGACCGTCGCACTTCAGCGCCGTCGACTTCACTGTGAAAACGTAGACTTGAAGCCACCAGCCTTCACGCGAACCCTCCCCAAAAAGGGTGATAAATGATGTGACCTCGACGTCCTCTGAAGTCTGGACACGGTGCGAGCCCTGTGCCTCTGCAGTGAGTCCCGAGGCAAATCCACACAGCGCCAGCACAAATATAGAGGGCTACTCACATTTCCGATTCACCCACGTTATAAAGGACGCCACGGCACACAACTGAGAGCTTGCGTTCCGTCACCTCTCACGCCGTCAGACACAGAAGCAGCTCGCGCGAAACGATGAATTACAAAGGGCGCAATAGAAACCGTCTAAACAGATAAAGCTATAAAAGCGCACCCACTCCCTTGTCCGCGCGCGTGGCTCGCCCGACCCCGCATGCGTCCCCAAGAAACTTTAAGTCCCCCGCACCGCGCGCGTTCGCACATGGGCCGGGGAAACGCCCGCGCTGCCAGACGGCCCTCGCGGCTCCGCGCACGATCGAGCGCGACGTTCGCGTCCTTGAATACGCGCGCCCCTACCGCCACTCGGGCCCGCGCCGCGCCGCTGGAGCATCGGAGGACGGGAGGGGACAGGAGCCGGGTCCGCGGCATCGCGATCGCCCCTCCTGCCGGAGTCCCGATTCGAGCAGTGCGCGTGATCGCGAGAGTGCTCGGAGGTCGCAAGGCTATCAGTGCTTCGCGCGCGCTGGAGTGCCCTATACAGTCCCCTCCTCTCTGCGCGCGTGCGCGAGGTTCGGCAAAACGTACGGAGCCGGAGTCCTAAGCTGGGCTGGAGATTACGAAGCGCCCCGCCGAGAATGCCGTCCCGAACTCGCTCTCGGACGCGCACGCGCCGCGCTTGTCTCTTTCCTTCGCGCCCGCCTCGTCGTCAACGACGATGCTGTCCATCAAGACCGCATCCGCGGAGATGACTGTCATGACCTGTCCCGCGCGCGTCAGCACGAGCGCCACTCGCAGCGAAAGGAGGGGAAAGGGAGAGCGAAAGGGGAGAGGGAAGAGCACCTCGACGCCCTGGTGGCAGCTCGTCGCAGGCGTGCCGCGCGCGCGGTACGCCGCCTCGGGATCGCGCTGGCGCGCGCCGGTTCCCAGCGAGCGGTGAACCTCGCGCGTTCAGTGTCGCAAGGAGCGGGTTGACGTACACTGCGCTTGGGGAGCCGGGCGGTCAGAGGGGGGCGAGGAGTATAGGTGAAGGAGAACGGCGTGCGTACGTTCGCTGAGGATGAAGTAGAAGGAGAAGTAGTAGAACTTGTCTGGGACGAGGGCGTACTGCCGACGGGGGCGGAGGGGTCAGCGTGGGGTCGCGCGGGGGAGGGAGGGAGGGGCGTACCGTGACCATAGACGCGATCGCGCACACACTGACGACGACGCGTGAGCTCTGGAGTTCCGCATTGAGTGCAGCAGCGATGCAGGATCGCA
>FTLJ01000977.1:0-12409 GCA_900155495.1 Porogramme epimiltina
TTTCTCCCCCTCAGATATCCGGTGTGTGCGATAATTCATCCACCCTAGTAACAACGCCTGGTGAGCAAACCTTCCTCATTTCCTCACTGTTCTCATTTCTTGGCATTTGTGCAACATGAGGGGTGGTCCATCGTGCATTCATATTTCTTGCCAGCCATTTTGCTCTCCAATCCCTGGTTTCAGGCTAACTTAACATCATTCAGGACCATCTAGAATGCCCCCCCACCCCGTTTTGCCACGGGAGATCAGCCACTATATCCTTGAGTTCCTCTACGACGACAGGTTTACGCTCGCCCAGTGCGCCCTCGCATCCCGCGACTGGCTACCACGCGTCCGGCGCCTCCGGTTCTGCTCGATCAATATCGACTCGTCAAACTGTTTTCCCCTCTCTCGCCTCCTCGAAGCGTCGCCGGACGTCCCCCCCCATGTTTCTGCCCTCGCAATTGAAGGGTTATTGGGCGTCTCCACGCACGGCCGGCGCGGTGCAACCTTCAACGCCTGGCTCCTCGCCATCCCGCCGTCCGATCGCCCACATGACCAGCCTCCGTAGGCTCGAGCTGGCGCTAATTGCTATCGACTCTCACCTCGTGCACAACGTCTTCGCCCTCTTCTCCCGCATAACCAATCTCACCCTCCGGGGCTGCGCGCTCACATCCGTTCAGGTCTTCGTCGACCTCCTCTCCGCCTACCCCCGCCTCACTACCCTCTCCATCGTCAACACCTCCCAGTGGGAGACAGACGAGCGCTCCCTCCCCCAGCCGCCCACCGGCACCGTCCTCCCCGCGCTCGGGACCATCGAGCTGACAGGCGCGTGGGACAACTTCGAAGCCCTCCGCTGGCTCATCTCGCAGGGCACCCAAACGTCCATCCGCACGCTCGCGTGCTCCCGCGTGCCCTGTTCCAGCCTCCCCATCTTAGCTGACGCGCTCTGCGCGCTCGCGCCTACCCTGCGCACGCTCGTCGTCTGGTTCGGCAACAACGTGTCCACGGCCGCGTCCGTGGGCGGCGACTGCGGGCACGCGGACCAGCTCGCATTTACGCCCCTCCCAGTGTTTCCCGCGCTCACGGTGCTCACACTCGACGTGCACACGAACTGCCTCGCGGCCGTGCCCTTCACTCTCCTCCTCCTCGATCGCCTCCATGCGCCCACGCTCCGCACACTTACCTTCGCCGTCCATACCAGGAGCTGCGACTGCGGTGCCGACGCCGACGCCGACGCCTACAGGGGCAGGAACGCGAGCCTGTTGGTGCCGTGGAAGCGCGTCGCGGTGGTCGTGTCGCATATCGTGCGCGGGCGCACGCTCGAGCGTGTCGTCGTCTGTGTGCGGGAGAGCGACGCGGTCGACTCGGCGGCGACGGAGCGCGCGGTGCGGGTTGCGTTCGCGGAGCAGAGGATCGAAAAGCTCCTAACGTTCGTCCATCGTGATTGAGGGCTTTGGAAGCGACTGGAGGAGGTGGGAGGAGGGTGAGATAAAAGGATCTGGGGTTAGTTGGGGGCCGCCGCTGGTCGTGGGCAAGGTTTGTACTCTGTAATGCGTAAGCGACTCCGTTTCTCCGTTCGCGTTCTTGTATATTCGTATCCGGAGGTCTCTTGCTGTGCCTATCCTTGCTTGTACATATGTATGTATCGCTAGTTTAATGCGTCGACCGGAGACTTGGTTACGAATATATGTTTGTATACAGGAGACGGCGTTGCTTCGAGTCGCCTCGTCAAAGGGCACTCCGCTTGCGTGCGTTCGGCCCAGCCGACGACAGCGCAGCGAAGATGCTTCCCGCCGCGCTATACCTCACCGCCCAACTCTCGCTATCCAGCATGCTTAGCGGCATCCACCGAGCGGACAAGACGCTCGTCAAGTGGGAACGCCTCGGACGCCGTCTGCTGCTGGGTTTCACAGCGGGAGCTGATCAATGCGTCACTCAAGGCGTACTCGCTGGTGTTCAACGGGGGGGGGGCTCTGCCGGGGCTGGTGGGGGTTGTGTGCTCGTTATTTGGAGGAAGAAGTCAGGACAAGGGAGCCGTTTATCTGTTCGGATCCTCTGGGATCGACTCTCACTAAGGAGATTGAGGCGATAGTGGAGAAGCTTGGGAATAAGCTGTGCGGGAACTGCGTAGTGAAACTGCTACAGAGGGAGAGGGAATCTCGTGAGAAGCTGTGGGAGAAGCTTCCGAGTATGACTGGAGTCAGGAGAGACGGCAGATAATCATGTACCGAATGAGGACCCTCACAGCGAGCATCGGCCGCAACTAGTAGTAGCTGCGAAATATCATTAGAGCAATCGTGATCAGTCGTCTACGCGTACACATCTCGAGACTGAGAATAATTATATACCCATCAAGTAAAGGAGTCCATGAGCTCCACGAGCACTGCATACAAGGCACCCTCATCCATACGAGCCAACCTACGAGTAACGCGGCGGGGATCCCGCCGACAGCGCGCCTGCTCCCCAAACGCATCCATCAGCCCCAGTCCAAACGGCACGCTCACGCATCACGCACCACCAGTCCTGTACGGGTTCGTGGCCACCGGCGGCGCGTACTCCTGGTGGCGCATGGGCGACGGCGAGCGCGAGGGCTGGGGGCGCGCGAGCGTCGCGGCCGTGTCCATCGAGTCGCGCACGAGCGGCGCCGTCGCGGGGTCCTCGAGGTCCACCGAGTCCACGGAGCGCACGACGTTCCCTACGCCCGTTGCTGCGAGCTTCGCCTGCCTGTCAAAAGAGAACAAAACCCTGTCAGCGCGAGCCCGGCACATGCGCGCGCGCGTGGAAGGAAACACGCACCTCGCCTTACGCCGCTCGTAGACGACGCGCGCCTTGATCGCGTCGATGCGCGCGTTGACGTAACGCATGGCGTAGATGGTGACGACGACGGTGACGGTGATGACCGCGATCTTCGCGATCGTCACGCCCTTGCTCTTCGACCCGTCCGCGGAGAGGTTCTCCGCGTAGCCCAGGTAGACGGTCGCGAACTGCTTCGGGAGCGCGGCGAGCGCGGCGATGAGGAACGTCGTCACGGGCATGCCGCACGTCGCGAAGATCGCGGTCGTCACTGTGCGGGCGCGCAGGCGCGTCAGCGTGCGTGGAGGCGCGGGAGGGGAGTGGGGCGCACGTACAGTGGCCGGGGATGGAGCTGTAGCGGACGATGACCGCCATGGTGAGGCCGCCTTGACGGATGACCTCCGCGAGGAGCGCGTACTTGACGCTCTTTTGCTCGCTCTTCTGCGCGCGGGCCGTGCAGAGGAACTTGAACGTGCTAAGGCACCGGGTCAGCTCGCGCGCATGGAGGATTAGGCTCTAGATGCGTACTAGTAGGTGCACAGCTCGCCGATGACGGTGCCTGCTGCGACGATACCGAACCCGATCCAGATGCCCCACACGATACCACAGAAGATCGCAACGATTTCATGGCCGAAAAGCTACGAAAGCGTTTTATCAGCTCTATGAAGCGACACTGCGCGTACTAGACGTACCGGAGGGAACGACAAGATGATCATAATCCCGATCGGGATCAACCATGCCCCGGGCGTCCTGCAGGCCGTAGCGTCAGGCCTGCGCGAGGCGACGAACAGGGGCGGGGTGCACGTACGTGAGGAGCCAATGCTGCGCGGGCCGCAGGGCGTCGATGATCTTATTCTGAAGCGCGACGAACGCGATCAAGCCCCCGATCACAAGGATAGTGATGATGAACGTCACTGCGCGAGGGGCGTGAGCGCGGCGTGCCGCAGGAGAGAAAGTGTACGCACCGAGGTTGCGCGGTTGCCTAAGCCATTCGTAGTTGAGGTACTTCTGCATCGTGCCCCGCAGGTCGCACGAGCGCGACTTGGTGGTGAGCACCTCGACCTCGGAGGGGGTCGGGCTTGGTGTGCGGTTCATCGCCCCGCGGTAGTCGGCTGTGACGCGACCCTCTTTGTAAGCGCCATATGACGAGCTTGTGGAGGCGAGAGTGATGGAGGAGGGGTCGGAGTTGTGGTACGAAGTTTGGAGGTACGGGCCCTGCGCGTCGGCTGGGGGGTAGTTGTGGGGTGGTGCGAAGCCAGTTGGGGCGGGGCCGCGCGACGGGCGGGGAGCGTAAACCGTGTTCGGCGCGTAGCTATCCGAAAGAGGGAATGCTTCGTAAGCCACGCCGAACATGCATTGATAAGGAGATGACAACGCACTTCATCAAGAACTGCTCTGGTGGAAGCGCTTGAATGGGGGAAAACGGTTGCGTACCGGACGAGGGTGAAAGAAAAGGGCCGTAGGGAGGAAGGAGGAAGCTGGGCTGAGCTCGAGGAGGCGTGGAATCTTTATATCAAGGGAGCCGTCCGCGCGGAGAACGTCAATAACGCAGCCGGGGGTGGCCGCGCTCCACGACGCTGCGGGTATGGCACAGGGACGGGGTCGTCATCTGCAGCGAATTGGCTGGCCATCAGCGCGTAAGACGTTGCTGCACCGCCGCCGACAGGCCCGGGAGCGGGATCGGAAGACGACCCAAGTCCGGGCTCGACACTAAAAGCGTGCGCTAGTCCGTCGCGGTCTCGGATGTGCACGGCTGGCCCGGATATGTTCCCGCACCTCCACCGACCACCCTTAGCTCCCGAGCGCTAACGCCCCCGCCCGCGCTATATTTATCACGGGGCGGTGCTGCTCTCCTCCAACGCTGCTCCAGGCAAAACCGCCTGCCGGGAATGCTGCACACTCGAGGCTCCGCGTGTCCATCACGCTGGCACAGCGATCCTCGACGACCCGCCGGCGCCGTGCAGAGCAGACCCGGGTCCGTCTTGCGGTTATGTGGGTCCGTGGAGGCGCTCCCGACCGACCATAAGAGCCCTCGGAGGCATTTTGAGAACACAGCCACGTACCCTCTGAATGGTCTGCTTGAGTTATGAATTCGTGATGGCGCAGCGAGGTAGCCTTGAAAGGTAAGTTCGAGGTCGGGCTACCCCCATCTCAGAGCTCTGCCTCCGGCGAGAGACGACGCTGCGAGCCTGCGCGTGCCTCGATGGTGGCTCGGGCGTTTGGGTCCTTGCCTTGTGCTCCTGTCGTGAGGACATCTCCGGCTATATGCGCACCATATAAGTACCTACAAGGCTCAAAGGGGCTTCTGTGAACCCTAGGCCTTCACAGCACCTGACGATAGCAGGCGTCAGCATCTTGAAGACTTTCCGGAGACGTACCAAAGAGCGCACGAGGGGCGATCGCACAGAGTTCAAGGGTATAGTGCGGTGCACCAAACGCGCGCCTTGAAGATGTTGGAACCGACGGTAACGGCTTTCGTGTGATCGCAAGATAACGGTAGGGTGCACGAGATGATCGCACGCCGGATCGCTCCAAGCCTCTGACACTTTCACTACAGGCACTTTATCGGGTCCTGCGGTATGACAGACAATGAGATCAGTGGAGGGGTACTCCACTTGCAAGGGTGTGGAGATGACAACGTAAAATGGCACACACCATCTCGCCAACGCCGGAAGCTATGGCTGCGTTGATGCGAGCGGCCAAGGTGCTGTCTGCATAGAATCTGTGGAGAGAGTGCGATCATTGGAGTGTGGAGGTAAGAGTAACATTCGTATTCGTGGGTTTTGTTCAGGTAGGATGCCGATCTAGACAAGACCGAATGGCCTCGGGCAAGGACGCGATGTGCTCCGTGTTGAAAACACTCGGAGCATGGAGGTTTGAACTTTGGCGGGCCGATAATGCCTAGATCACGTGCTCCAGGGGGCCCGCGTCAGGGCGGCGGTCCGAAAGAGGAAGCGACACGTCTTGCCCAGTTTTCGGGTGAGCGCGCACGCAACGTACCTCTCCTCCGCCAGCTCACCCGTCCCCATACCCCTTCTCTCCTTCCCTCGGCATACCCGTCTACCGGCCTACATCTCCCACGTCTCCTACAGCACCATGAACCCCGCCGTGAACAACCTCGTCATCTCCCTCGGCGCCATGCAGGGTGCGTTCCGCCCCACTGCGCCCGTATGCCACCCCCGGATACTGACTTCTTCCGTCTTTCCTCCGGGACTTTCCCCCTTTCAACCTCTTCCCCGCACCTCTTTCCATCTCCCCAAACTCACCTCTTCGTGCGCATCACCAAACCGACCGACGAAATGCTTGAAATCCCTGGTCTCATGACCTGGCTCACTTCAACCCTCGTGCGGACACCCCCTTCTCTGACGCTCTCAATCCGGCGTGCAACGGACGCCATGAACAGTGGCGAGGAGGATCCCCTTTGACGACCCCCAGGTCCTCACGTACGTCCGCATCGCGTATGTGGCGACGCAGATCACCGTCCTTGGCGTGTACTACTACGTCGGCCTCCAGGTACGTCTCCCTCCCCCCTCCTACCTCGCGCAGCGCTCACGCTCAACATTCGTAGATTAAGAAGAAGAACGACCAGACGGTGCTCAAGTATGGTGCGTAGCGGCCGTGTGTTTGTCCCGGTATACGCGTGCACCCCGCTGACGTGTATGCGTGGCACCAGTCGAGCCCAGCCCGATGGACAAGGACGGCGGCAAGCTCGTGACGACCACGATCCGGGACTACGACCTGCAGGAGACCTCCAAGCTCATGCGCGCGGTCTACTTCGGCGTCGCGATGATGGCGTTCATGCACCTATACCTCAAGTGCGTCCTCCCTCTCTTCTCCCCACACCGCGCCGCGCCGCTGACCCTCCCACCCGCAGATACACGCAGCCACTCTTCATCCAGGCGCTCATGGGCCTCAAGGGCCTCTACGACGCGAAGCCGGTGGCCATCCACCTGCTCGGCAAGGCCGCCGAGGGCGACCTGAAGCGGCCGTTCAAGGCGGGCGGGATGTTCGGCGCCGCGTCGGACCCGCAGACAGACAAGGCGGCGATCGACGAGGCCGAAAAGCGCGTCGGCAAGAAGGAGGAGTAGGCTCCTTCTGCGCCGCTGCTACTGTGCGGGTCCCCCGCTGGCCTGGGAGGAGGGGATACGGGATTTGTGTATGGCTAGAGGGGTCGTGTTTGTGCGTTAGGTGCGAAAATTATACTTGGTTAATCTCCTACGGCGTGTTCGGTGGGCCAAGGTGGTAGAATGGTGCCACAAGTTGCAACTTGAAGTCGTATAGACGTCGGGCGGCGCGTTTCGGCTACGTCAAATTGCGACCGAGCGACAAGTGCACGGACGACCGGACCCAAGGCCGTGCCGGAATACCGTTGGGAGATCCTCCTCCGACGGACATCGGGTCGGAAGCTTTCGGTCAAGCGCACGCCGCCTGCGGAATCACATACAAGCTTTGACGGTTGGATCGTGGTACAACTACAACACGGTGGTGTTTACGTTCAAACTCATTCCTCTTTCCATACTCGACCCCGACCAGCGCCCTCACAGCGCCTCAACAACGAACATCCCCGTCGCCCCCAGCTACGCCCACCTCTCAGCCCGCCTCCCCCTCTGATCCGCGTACGCCCCCGCCAGCCGCCCCTCCATCTCCTCCCTCGAGTCGGGGTTGCGCCAATACGGGTTCATCGCCGCGTGCCCGTCCACGCCCCCGTCCCTCCCCTCCTGCGCCCCGTCAAAGTCGCGCGCCGCCTCGTGCGCAAACGCCTCCCGCGCACGCACGTCCGCGCCCTGCCGCGCGTCCTGCACCTCGTCCGCGAGGGCCCCGCCGCCGGGCGCCTGCGAGAGCAGGCTGGTGTTGGCGGGGGCGAACTGCGCGGCGGTGTCGCGCGCGTCGGCGTGGTCTGCGCGGCGCTGGTTCTGCGCGGACCAGGGGTTGGCGGCGCTGAACCCGCCTGAGGACGTGGCTGCGTGGGGTGGTGGAAGATATGAGCGTCGCGTGTGCGGATAGGGGGCAGAGGGACGGGCGTACTGTCGTTCTCGGGCGGGTAGTTGCGGGTCTTGAAGTCGAAGTTGTCGTTAGCTGGCGGAGGGCATGAGTTGGAGGATCAGAGGATGTAAAAGCGCCGTACTTACAGGAAGCCATGGTTGATGTGGTTGCGTGTAAAGGAGTGGCCCACCATCACTCTACGGGGGAACCCCTGGGCTTCATGCACGCTCCCGCAGCTGACGGCGACAGGGGAGCGGGGGGTCGATGCGATGACGTCGGTGCGGGGCCCCGCCCTCTCTGCCACAGACGCGTCGGGGTCGCGTGGTGGAACGCGCGTCTATACAGTCCTCTTGCTTGCCGTCGTCGCCGCCACGGTGCACTTCACTCTTGCCGATCCTTGCCTCTCACCTGACATGACTACTGCCGTAGGCACCCCATACCTGTGAATCTCCACTCTTCTAGCTCAATAGCGCGTAAGCGGATGCCGTTGCGCATTCACAGAGCGGCAGCCAAGCTCCGCGACGGCAAGCACGAGTCGCAAAAGTGCCTTTCATCATCGGAGAAGCCTTCCGGTCGGCCTCGACAAAATTGGCGTCCTTACGGCTCTCTTCTGATGTCCAGGACTATTCCGCAGCTCGATGGCGGTGAGCGATCACCCACCAAGGCGGTGCAATGCCGAACATTGCAAGACGAGCAAAGCCTTCATCCTCTGTTGCCCTCCCCGGTATGACCTACATGAAATCGTTGCTATTCTTGCTGAGATGGTGGATATTTGCGTGGACAGAACGCTATAACTGCGTCAGGAAGCAAAGAAGGAGCTGTGCAACTCTGTCTCGAGCGGTCGATAAACAACGTATCCACATACACATACCCGCGCTATGTTTATACTGGTCCTCTTGAGGCGCCCCCGATGCCGCTTTGTCTCCTCCCGGGCCCAACGATCGTCTCCCCTCGTGAGTCCAATCCTACTATCTGTCCCCGTTCCCCTCTCACCCTCCATCTCCGCGTCGCGTCGTCGTTCCCCTCCTTGGCCAACTTGAAGCGCCTAACGGTTATCTAGACGTAAAGAGGGGATCTGCCACCCCGGGAGCACATGGATCGCGATTAGGGCAGCCGAGGCACCGAGGATTCAGGAAGGGCGTTTCGAAAAATAACAGCAACTGTCCCCGCGCATGGTTCACGCGGGATACAAATACGCTTCGGTCCGCTCACGCCTGTCGCGCACAGACACATACCCATTACGCGCCGGCCGAAACCCGGGCCTGTTTCTCGGGCCCTGCCTCCGACCACCTCCTCCGCCTATGTGGGTGGCCGACTCGTCCCTGGAGGCTGCGCATGTTTTCACTTCGACTCTACTTCGGAGCACGCCTTAACGTTGTCGCGCGACGCCGTCCGTGCGCATATGATGCGTATCCAACGTCGGACGCCAGGGCACGTGGGCGCCTCCTCCAAAGCCATTCCTTTCGCCCGGAGAAGCGCTTGGCGGAACTGCTTCCCCGCAGCCAGCGGCCTAGCCACCGCCTCCAGGGCTCTCCGAGTCCCGACAGCTACTCCCGGGTCGCGAAAAGAAGGCGCGGAGCAAGAGGGGCGTCTTCGCACCCCTCCTGAGCACCCATTGTATAAGTACGCGCGAGCCCGCTCGCTCGCCGGGCGAACCCTCTCACGGATCCACCACCACGCGGGGGCCTGCCAGCCAGGTCACGTACACGTCGTATGGTGCGTGGTTCGTTTATCGCGGTGGGACCCGCGGGGTTCATTAACGGCTTCTTGCACCGTTAGGTTATAGTGGACACCAGGTAAGTCGCGCCGCTTTATCGCCCGTCTGGTTTATGTCTGTGTCTCACACGACCAGCAGTCTCTCAGGCTCAGGAAACGCTCAGCCCTCTCAAGTTCCAGGCATGGCGAACGCGCACAGCGACTATCCACCAGTGGCGCAGGTTGTGCAGGACAGTCCGCCCCCGTTCGCCGCTCCTACCCCTGTCCGCGCCGGCAGCCCGAAGATGAGCAGCGAGTCGATCAAGGACGCGGCCGCCGGGGTCGCTGTGCGTGAGATATCGCGCACGCCGAGCCCCACCCCGTCCGAGGCCGTGGTCCTGAAGGAGAAAGTCCGCATATGCAACTGGCAGGCCATATTCCACTGGCGCCGCTATGCGAACAAGCGTGGTATCTGTGCGTGCTGACATTTCCGTCTCGTTCGGCATGCCCAAACGGCGTGTGAAAGAATGTTACTGACGCGGTCGCTCGACAGTCACCCTACTCGTGATGCTTCTTATCGTCGGTTTCGTGACTGCCTTCTTGGTCGAGCAAAAGGAGATCGAGAAGGCCCTTGAGCCATTCGCGCGCTGGATGCACGAGTGAGTCTCCTGCATTCTTGTATAACTATGAGAATGGTTTATCGCTAACCACTATTTGTACCTCAGTACCCCAGGAGGCTGGGTCATTCCGATCGTGCTGATGGTGGTCATTTCTTTTCCTCCTGTATGGTCTTATTAGCTCCTCGAAGTGCTACCTACTGAGTCTCTGACATCCCTCTCTCACTCCCCGTTTAGCTTTTCGGCCACGAGATTCTCGCCATCATCGTTGGTGATGTGTGGGGCGTCGGGATCGGCTTCGGCATCGTAGCGGCAGGCACGCTCCTCGGCGAGCTTGCCAACTTTTAGTGCGTCCTTACATTCCTTTGTCACCGGAAGGGGACCCTTACCACCCATCTGTAGCGTATTCAAGTACTTATGCATGTCGCGCGGGCGCAAATACGAAGAGAAGCAGATCACCTTCGCACTCTATTCGCAGGTTGTACGCGAGGGCGGGCTGCACGTCCCCGTCATCATGCGCTTCAGCGCTATCCCTGGCCACTGTGGGTTCTTCTGTCCCTTGTATGCGCGCATGAGCTCACGCATGGCCTCCAGTTACTACCGCCGTGTTCGCGACGTGCGGGATGAGCGTATGGCGCTTCCTCATCTCGGCGACGATCGGCCTCCCGAAGCAACTCGCCGCCGTCTACCTCGGTGACAATCAGAGCAGTACAGGCTGTGAGTCTCCGACTACCTCGATGGCACCTACACCTTTGCATGTGAGCATCTACTAACGGGGTGGGCTCTAGCGACAACGCGCACGGGCACGATCGTCAAGGTCGCCGTCGTGCTCATCACCGCCGGCGTCACCATCATCGCGATGCGCTACATCAACCGCAAGATGGACGAGGTCAAGGGTCGCGTCATCTACGCCCGCCGCAAGGCTCGGTACGTCCTGCTCCCCACCCCCGAACCACCCCCGCCCGCTGGAGCCTGGCTAACCGCGCCCCGGCGTCCCGCTCATCCAGGCAGGCAAAGATGCTCGCAGCGGCCGACCGCCCCGCGTCGCTCCGCATATCCCCAAGCGGCCCCAGCACGCTCTCGAGCGCGTCGAAGTCCCCGCCCGTCGACCCGCCTATATATAACGCTGCCGACGTCGTCGCTGCCGACACGGAAATGGCGGCCGTCCAGGGCCGCGCGAGCTCGGTGCGCGAGCCCTCCCGGGCGCGCACGAGCGCGCCGCGTTATCCGCAGCGTCCCCGCATGGACGAGATCGAGCTCGAGGAGGGCCGTGGGGGCGGGGGCGTGTCCGGCTGGACGCGGTAACCGAGTGCGGGCTGTTGAACCCCGGGATTGGGCCGGCGTGCGATCCTGTGATAACGTAGAGTGTCTTCTACAAATGAGTGAATGAATTCATGAACTTAAGGGACAATCACAAGGTTGGGGCGGGCTCGGGGGCATTCGTGTACTCGAGAACCCGATTCAATGGGTACTACCGGGATAAGGTGATGAGAGGTGCGCCTGCTGCTGCTGTAGCCTATAGAGGATGCATACGAATGACAATTTCGTGGCTTCTGCTCTATTTCGCTCCTGGGAACATCGGCCTGAAAACCCCACAATATGGTACTATAGGACTTGAGCCGTTGAATTATGACGGTGCGCTGTCACACGCGTCGGTGCTGCATCGGCAGAGCCCGCCGCGGTATGCTGCAACACGTATTTGCATAGAAGACAACACGACACATAATTATAGTATCCGTGCTCATGGGCCTAATTGTGGGAATGATGTGAGCGGAGGTATTGGAGAAACATCGTGAGCAACGGATGGACGCGATGCGGACAAGTACTCTAAGATTGTAGAGGGGGTATGGTCGTACGTAGTCTACGGTGTGTCTAAAGTCAAACTGCTCAGGGAGCCTAACACCTCTTCCTTTCGGCGGATGAGGTATTCAGTCTCGGCACTCTGACAAACAATGCATATATCGGGGTGGCTCTCCACCCTCGTTCTCAGACTACAAAGCAAATGCAAAGGGCTGCAAAGACACATCTGGTGGGCATCAGTGGCATAGGAGGAGAATTGCTGCTTTAAGCGCCGTTTACAGCGGACCTTGAGATTAGTACAGTGAGGAGAGTCGTGAGCCTCGTGACACAAAGTGGAGAGCTCCTTGAGGCACCAAAGTGAGCCTCTGTCGAGCTCCGATGCACAGCGCCAGGTCCTCGGGCGACAACCGCTCCAGGGTTCCGTCTCTGCGCCTGGTTCCTCCTACGAGAAGTTCTGGGTCGAGCAGGGAGCATAGGTACATCGGAATGTCCAGCATACAGTGACTTACAAAACTATTTCCAGGAATAGTACTCCGGCG
>FTLJ01000980.1:0-12104 GCA_900155495.1 Porogramme epimiltina
GTCCGCTGGCGGCGCCGTCGCAACCCGGGATTTGTACACCCCATCTGGGGGGGGCGGGGGGGGGTCAGCGCGGGGTGGGGTGGGAGGGGAGGAAGGCTCAGGGGAGGGAGGGAGGGACGCACTGTTAACGGTGTCGTACACCCACGCGTTGACCTCGTCGATCTCCGCGCGGAGGGGCTCTGGGTATAGGTCGAGCGCGGCTTTGTCCGCGGGCAGGAGGTCGTTGAACCCGGTGTTAAACATGCGGATGATCTCCGAGCTCTCGTTGTTCACGATCGTGCTCGTCTTAGTGTCCCACAGCACGGGCACGGTGAAGCTGAGCATCGTGCGCAGGCGGGAGGAGGGGGGATGTGAGTCGTTCGCAAGACGTGAAAGTGCCAGAAGGCGGAGACGCACCGGCCCTCATACTCGGAGCTCGCCTTGAGGTAGAGGTCCTTAACGTGCTGCGCGCCATGGAGGGGATCCGCGTCCGCGGCGGGGAAGGGGTCGGCGGTGGCGAACGGCCAGCCGTCCTTGCCCATGCGCGGAGACACGACGGTCACCCCTGGGCCGCCTTGGGTGTCAGCGCCATTCTGTGTTGCGGGCGGCGGGACGAGCAAACGCACCAATGAAGTCCTCCAGACCTTTGAGCTTGCGGACGATCAGGGTGCGCGTCGCCCACGCTAGAAGAAACACGCGTCGGACGCGTCTCGGAAGAGAGAAGACGAGAGAACTCACGGCATGCGTATGAGACATAGAGGTGGTACCGGCCTGTTAGCGGACAAACGTTAGGACTGCGAGTGCGCACACATATGCGGGCAATGCACCTTTCTCGGGCGCGAAGTGCCCATCCTTCTCTATGAAGCTCCTGAAGGACGACGGCTTGCGGTTGAAGGAGCCATCGGGCTCGGAGATGCTCTTGCTGATGTCGCTGAATTTGGAGACGTCGCGTTGGCTCATCGTGCGGGTGGAAGAAGGTACGAGCTGAGTCTGTGATGGGTGAACAGGGAGGGGCGGGCGGAGAACAGCGGCCTGAAGAACGCCTGAGCTTCTTGTCTTTATAGGGGCCGATAACAAGTGGATGGGACGCAGACTGATCATGAGGAGGGCGATTGGGTTGGATAGGACACCCTATAAGGCTGCCCATCGCACACGCACTCGTTGCCCGATCGCATCTTTCTCTGGCACCCTCGCCGTCCTTCGCCGCCTCCGATGGAAAACGCCACGGGTAATCCGCAGGCCGCACTAGGGCTGAAAGGGGCTGCAAATCATGAGCGCCAGCATGGCTGAGTAGGACGGGGCCGCACGGGGAGAGAGAGAACTCCGCCAAGCCTACGTCTATTCTGACGTAGGTCTTCCTGGAAGCGCCCAGATGTTCCCGATATATTCGGACTTCAACTCGCTCGCTTGACAGGAGCTCATGATCAGTGACTCTGGCGTATATCCTCCTTCCAGGCATTGACCCGTCGTCTCACGCGCCTCCCCCAAAAACTGAGAGCCTCCTCCGGCGTGAACCCGTGAAACAACCATGCTCTCCTTTGTACTAATGGGTTGTCAGACTTCTTCAACCCACTGTTCGTTAGCCTGCAGCCTGAGTCAGCCCACTACTAGCCTTCGGTGGGCGAGGTCATGAGACCTCAGGTGAGTTGTATACACGCGTCACAGGTGTGTTAGACCCCATTCTATGGCAGAGAGTCCTTGACATAGACTTAGCGATACAGGCTGTCAGGAGCTAATCGCATTCACTGAGTCAGTAGGGGGGTTCAAAGTTGGCCGTAGCACCGTAGCACCGTAGCTCGTAGCACCGTAGCCGCCCGTAGCCGCCCGTAGCCCTGCCGCCCGGCCTCCCTGACGCGCACGCGCGCGTGCCGCGCGAGAGTGCTGGACGCGCGGGCGGCGCAACTTGAGGGCGCGCGGCGCGCATCTCGATGGTGCGCCCGCGCATCCCTCGTGGTTACCGTAGGTCTCAGCCATAGCTCATATTCTATGTAGTTCTACCACTATAAATAGTCTGGATACATTGTGTGCAGGCTGGAGTACAACCCACAAAGGCTATCATACGGTTTGAGGTTGTGATGCACTGTTAAAGAGACTTCTTCGCGCATGTCAAAGTATGAGGTTTCTTATAACCCTGCAAGACTGCACCATGGGAAGACGATTTCAGCATGTCAAGTGTATTCATTTTGGCTGGGGCCATTCTGCAACGTGGCAGAAACACAGACAGAGCTTGCTAACATGGCGCGTGCACTAATCTCGTGTATAACGCAGTCTTAGGTACTCACGATAATCATTCAATTCTTATCCCAGCTGGCCCTCCTTTGTCACCAGTGCGCACCGTGGCACGGCGCCCACACCATCCCCTGCATGCGCTGCCCTGTCGTGGATCGCGCGCATCGGCATAGGCTTGCTTCACCACGGTATCTTCGGGTTATGCCACGGCATACATTCAAATTAGTACGGCTGCATAGAAAATGAACTATAGTTGGTAACTACGGTGAGCGCGAGGGATGCGCGGGCGCACCATCGAGCTGCGCGCCGCGCGCCCTCAAGTTGCGCCGCCCGCGCGTCCAGCACTCTCGCGCGGCACGCGCGCGTGCGCGTCAGGGAGGCCGGGCGGCAGGGCTACGGGCGGCTACGGGCGGCTACGGTGCTACGGCCAACTTTGAACCCCCCTAGTGCACAAGCTTACACAGAGCTCAGGACTCAGGAGCTCGAGCGGCGGGCCTGCTGTGAATGTGCACGTGGTACGTAACCCTAACCCGTGCTATCCCACCATTCCACCTTCCCTCCAGCTGCAACTTCAAGACGTTGTTCTCGGCCTTCCCTCCGTGTCACTTACACAGCTATGTATGCAACATCTACCAGCTGCCCTCACTTTGCTTTTCAGCGCGACAACGGTCCACAGGAAGCACCATTGACGACGACATCGCTGAGTGCTCAGGTCTGATGACCTCAGGTTGCGTGCTCACCTACGCTTCTTGTGCGACCGGCTGACTAACTATATGCTTATAGCAGCTCAAAAGGGGCACTACGCAGGCTCTATCCCGCCCGCCGCGGCTCTCGCCGAAGCAGATGACAAACAGTATGTATATAGAGGTCAATCACTGAGAGAAAGACATTACTTGTCTCCAGACACCCCCACCCACGCACCCACTCACTTGAACCCCGCCAAGTACCTTGAGCCTCTAGATCAGCGATGACCATCCCTGCCGTGGACAGCGTCTCCGCTACGCTCTTCTACTTCTCTCCGCCTGCGGACGGCGCCAAGCCGTATATCTGGATCAACGCCGACCCTTCGCGCCCTCAGCGCAACTGGGACACCGTTGCGCACGCCGTCCAGATCGAGAACCTTCGCGGAAAGGAGGATAGCGTCTCGCTCGATGCGACAGGGTTCCAGTACTTCCGCAGTGCCGCGGCGCACACTGCGTTCGATGACGACGCGGCGATCGAGAGGGAGTACTACCCCGAGAGCATCGCGCTCGTGAAGGAGCTCACGGGCGCGTCGCGCGTCGTCCCCTTCGACCACAGTAAGTCCTCCCCTGCGCGCTCCATTCTCCGTTCCCCATTCCATGCTCACTCGGCTTTGCTCACTCGGCTTTATCCCTTTCTCTATTGGCGATCACAGCGATCCGTCGCCGCCGCCCGGGTGAGCTCGACGACACACACCAGAAGCGCCAGCCAGTCCCTCAGGTACACATCGACCAAACTCCCGATTCCGCCGCGGCGCGCGTGCAGCGGCACCTCCCCGCCGCCGACGTCCCTGCGCTGCTCGCGCGCCGTTTCCAAATCATTAACCTCTGGCGACCGATCGGGCGCCCGGCGTGGGACTGGCCGCTTGCGCTATGCGACGGGCGCAGCGTCGATGCCGCGAGCGACCTCGTGCCCACGACGCTGCGGTACCCGGACCGCGAGGGCGAGACGTTCAGCGTTCGATTCAGTGCAGGGCACAGGTGGAAATATCTGCGGGGGATGGAGCCGGAGGAGGGGGTGCTGATCAAGTGGTACGTGTCTGGTTTAATGCTCGTGGAAAGGATGACGGGGCAGATTTTCACGGGTTTTGTTTAGCTATGACTCGAGGGACGACGGGGAGACGGCGGTGTTTACCCCGCACACGGCGTTTGAGGACCCATCTACGCCCGAGGGAGCACCCCTACGCGAGTCGATTGAGCTTAGGCTTTTAGTGTTCTACGATTGAGGAAAACTTTAATGACATTGGGTCGAGCATTATGCAATATTGTTACTGGAGGGGATATATTCTCAAATCCGTTATCACACGATGCTTCGCAGACGTCCGTGATGTCAATGCCATCTCTAGCTACCCATGTATCATGTATACAGGGCACGACCCACCGTAGGTCATACACTTATCTATGATAACAGTCGAAACTCGAAAGACCCTCCACGATGAATCGAATTTGAAGGTGCATTCTTTGGCGGTGATCGACTGATGGTAGGGCTTCAAGTTCAGAAATGAAGTCGCAGCTGAGGCACGTGATGAAGTTGACTTCTTTGTTCGACGGCGAATGGTGTGCCAATCTGACTGCAGTACTCGCGCGATCTATTCCTAATATACAGTCCATAGCTCCCTCCGAGGTCTGGGCCTTGGGCCTAAGTCCTACCCCCATTGTAGCCGCGCAAGTGCGAATCTCCGATTCCAATTGGGATTTCTATTTCTACACTGGTCCGACACTTTTATTTGCAAGTATACCGAAATGCTTTCTAATTCAAGAAAACTTTGATCTTCACTTCAAACTTGACTGTCGTGACGAGCAGGAAGGCGAGGGCAGCGGAATTTGAACATGACGAGACACAAACGTTGACGGAGTAGAAATGACAATCGAAGTTACTAGGCAAGAGATCGCAGCGAGATGGAAATCAGTAAAATATATACAACAAGGGTAGGGGAGGGACAAGATCGTGGCATCGATTCTGGCGCTAATTCCTTTCAGAACGGAACGGAACGACACGCTAGGACACGGCCGCCGTCGGAACAATGCCTCAGAAAAACAAACACTCCAAGGAAACAAACAAGAGACGGCCACGATAAGCGCATATAGTCATAGCATTATATGTATGTCGTTACGAGATAGAGATACTATGGCGGCAGATCTGTACATTTATAAATCAGTTCTAACACAGGTAAATAACTGAGCGCGCACACACAACACGAAATCGCGCTCATATTTTGATGTAAGCGCGCGTGAAGCGCCCAGCCCGACCTTGAAGGGCACTTTTGGTTTAGGCGCCGAACTGGGGGCCCCTCGAGCTCGATGTCCCCCAGTTCGTCTCTTTCTAGTTTTCATCCGTAAAAACACCTAAGGGTGGATTTAGTAGTATTATATAGCCCCAATATAAATTTTTAAGGGGTATAGTAAGGGGGAAATGCCCCCCAAGGTGGGGGGGGGAGTGGGGCATCCGAATTTGGAAGGTGCGGCACTACGGACCGCCCGCACTGGGCGCCTCCGACTTGCCCTCCGTCCGAGGAGCCTCCTTCCCCGCCCCGGTGCTCACTTCGTACGGGGATGTCGCCATGACTACCTAGAACGGCTCTAGGAGTACTCTTATACTCACAAATTTGATATCTTACTTCTACTCTTAGGATTTATTAATCTATTGTAACTTTTGTATCCATTAGAACTATTAATAGTAGCCTTCAATTGAACCGATTATAAGCCCGCATAGTTACCATATTTGGGTAGCCTCCTATTCCGACAGCCTTGGAGCCTCCAAAAGTGTGGTTTTCACTCGTATTTTTGGAGGAACGTAGCCCCGATACATCCCTCCTACATATGGGAGGGTTCTTTTGCCAAAAAATCGAAGTTGAAAAAAGTATATATGCTCGGTGCGAGAAAATATATATGTGTGCGCGCAATATGTAGCGCGCGGCTCGGCTAATAGACTATGAGCGCGAAAACTATTAAATGTACAAATCTGCCATCATAAGCAACTGATGATAAACGTGAGAGGCAGCAGAGAGGAGGACTTAGGTGAACCGTGAGTCGTTGAGGAAATACGCTGAAGATACGGAATGTCAGCTATCATCTGAAGACTCCGTGGCCTGTGTGTAACTGGAACGTCGAGAGTCCACCTATATTTGCAGAGCCGGTCAGTGCGTTCTCTTCATTGACTCAGACGTAAACACCTACTGATTTACACCGTGAGCAGCAGATGATCATACTTGGTCTCCATAGGCCATGTAGCTCCATTGTTTTGTTCTATCCCGGCCACTATCCTTGTCTCGTGGATGGATCGCAAGGGGGAATTGTCGCATTTTGCACCTTGGAAAAGTTGTGACAAAGTCGACACAAATGGCAAACTTCTTCTCAATTCTACACAAGCGTTCAAGAAAAGCCGGCTGTGCACGTGATGGTTTTCGCGAAAAGTTTGCTATGTGTCTGGACTAAGTTGTCTAGACTTTTCAAAGGCTGAAATGCGGCAATGTCCGTTGTGTCGTGTCTAGAATGTTGTCCGGTGTCTGGTCAGGTGCTATGGGCGGGGACGTCGGAGATGCTTCGGCTGTCCCTTTGAGCGCTTCTTGTGACTTCTCTCACATCCACCTCATGTCCGCCGGATGCCTCGTGGCGATGGCCACCACGCGTCTCCAGCTATTTGATTGAAGCCAATTGATAGTGTAATCCGCGAGCCTTCCACACACACTCCCTCTCACCGTCTACTCAGTAGCACAACTACAACATGACACTATGCAAGACAGTGCGATCACAATTGGACAAACTACGGGGACGAACGCCAGACCCAGAGCCGCGACCTAGGGAACAAACCACTCGACCCGCATCGATGCCGCCGCCTATCCGGGCAACAACCCCAACCCCATGGCGATCTGTCCGTGGCACGTTCGTCGAGCAAGCATTGCCCTGCCTTGCTAAGAGATCCAGAGGCACCTTACCACCCACGGAGACGCCGCTGAATACACTGGCGAAAACAGCCACAGAGCATGATGCACATGGAGAGGGATCAAGCAGTGGGTCGAAGAAAACTGAGGGAGGTCACTCGGAGATTGTAGAAGCGGTCAAGGGCGCAGCCCGCATAGCCCTCGACTTGACGGAGTCGTTATCAGACGGAGTTCCGTTTCTCCCTGGGGCAGTGAAGGCACTCAAAACAATCATCGAGATCTACGAGGTGCGCCGCTTGGATCGGTCCTCCCTGTTTATGTCATTTCCTCTATTTTTGACCCATTGTACTCTTTCTACTCCTACTCGTTATAGAAACATGTGTCTAATCGGGAGTCTATGAACACGTTAAAACAGCGAATCGAGTCTATGAACGCCATGATAGAATCGTTTTTCCCAAGAGAAATATCCCATGCGCCGGAACGTAAATCTATTCCGCCAGATTCTAGGCCTTGTCCCCCAAAGCTAAAGGAGCAACTGCGCCTTTTCCAAGTGTACGTGGCTATATTAACAACGTGACAGACGGATATCTAGTTGTATCATCGCGCTGATACGACAAATATGTTCATAGAAATATGAATCATGTCAGTAACGCAGTGGTTAGACTCCAGGGCGAAAAGGGAGACGCGGGGGCGAAGAAGCTCTTGCCACGGGTATCTCAAACATTGCGCGCAGCAAATATCACAGAGGAACTCGACGACTATGTGAAGGAATTGTCCTGGTATATAGAGCGTTTTACGGTACGTTGATGAGCTGTATATATTTCTAAGGAGTCCATACTCAAAATGCTCTCAGGTCTCCATGAGCGTCTTGGTGTATTTTGCAGTGGATGTGAGTGTGTGATAGTTCGCAGGCACAACACATGTTGATCATTTCCATATTTCAATAGGAAGCGAATCTCAAGCTGGACCAGATACTTCAAGACGGAGCTCTCTCGAAGCTCAAGTATGCACCTGATGCCCGGTTCGAGACAAATGCAGGGCGCGAGGAATGTCTAGGAACGACAATGGCAGACGTTCTCTCCGCAGTGTGCCACTGGATTGTCCCTAAGGAAGCCTTCGCTACGGTCAAGGAGTCTTCGCCCATGTTCACGATCCCGCTCGGTCTCTGTATCGTATGGCTGAACGGGCTTCCGGGGACGGGGAAATCCACACTAGCCCAGACCATTGCACAGTGGTGCGATCGTTTGGGCTGTCTCGGCGCAAGCTTCTTCTGCGCTCGATTTGGAGACCGTAACGACGTCCAGCTCATCTTTCCCACCATCGCCCACCACCTCGCCCTTCATCCCGCCACTCCACCCGCCTTCAAGACGGCAGTGCGGGAAGCTGTGAATGCGAATCCGGACATTCATCTCTAC
The DNA here is from genome assembly GCA_900155495.1 of Porogramme epimiltina. Classification (NCBI taxonomy): domain Eukaryota; kingdom Fungi; phylum Basidiomycota; class Agaricomycetes; order Polyporales; family Polyporaceae; genus Porogramme; species Porogramme epimiltina. The sequence goes on from FTLJ01000980.1 coordinate 8,245, forward strand.
CTTCCGTCACTCCAGCTCGAGAGGCTCATAGTCGAGCCTCTTCGCTCCTGCACCTCATCTGGTGGAGACCCGCTTCGGCCAAACGTGATCGTCATTGACGCCCTCGATGAATGCAAAGATGATCAGCCTGTATCGACTATTGTCACTGCTCTCTCTCTTCATGCCGATAGCCTCGGGCCCCTAAGGTTTATAGTAACAAGTCGTCCGGAAGCTCATATCACGACGGGATTCCGAGGAAAAGCACTACTCAAACATACACATAATTTCGAACTGTCTTCGATACCGCTGGACGTTACCCTTCGTGATATTACGATTTACCTGGAAGCAAAGTTCTCAGAGTTCCTAGAACACCACAAAGGCCATTTCGATGAGAATTGGCCCAGTCAAGAGCAGCGGTGGCAGCTTCGCAGCATGTCCGGTGGCCTCTTTATCCATATATCCACAGCCCTCAAGTTTATCTTCAGCGCAAGCAATCCAGAGGAGCAGCTCAATTTGTTACTTGGCGATCCTTCTATCTCGGTATCGAAAACTTCTGTGACACCCCCTGCGGGTAATTTGTACACACTCTACCTGCGAGTCATGAAAGTCATCACTACTCCGGAGGAAGCTGCCCAGGCGAAGGAGGTGGTCGGCTCAATTGTACTCCTCAAGGACCAGCTTTCCGTAAACAATCTTGCGTCTCTTCTTGACTTGAAGAGTACGGTAGTACGACGGACGCTGCACCACCTCCATTCAATCCTGGTAGTTCCCAGAGAAGAACAGCCCGATGGTGTTATCCGGGTCATCCACCCCTCCTTCCCCGATTTTCTTGTCGACGAATCCAAGTGTACTCGCGCCGACATTCTCGTCGACAAACGCTTCCAACACCAGCTACTTTCAGAACGATGCTTGAAAATCATGAACGAGAATCTCGGCCGGAATCTATGCAACATCTCGTCTCCCTGGGTGGCAAACATTGAGATCACAGGCCTTCCCTCCCGACTCGCGACCTCAGTCCCGGTTCACATTCAGTATGCCTGTCGATATTGGTCCAGCCACCTCTGTGAAGGGCGCATCACGCAGGACACCATAACCCTAGTCTCCACGTTCGCTCGAGAACACCTCCTGCACTGGCTCGAAGTCTCGAGCTTGATGGGGGAGATGGACCGCGCTGTTGATGCGTTGGAAAATGTACAGATTGCTCTCCAGGTATGTGACATCATAGACACACGTTCAGGATGAACGCTCATTAGCTCTTCGACTGGCTTTCAGGATTCGGGTGCCCCTCCAACGGACGTCATAGCGATGCTCAACGACTGCAAGCGTGTGGTGCATCTCTGCTATCCCGCGATCTCATCCTCCGCCGGCCATGTCTACATATCCGCCCTTCCATCCTCCCCCTCCCCCTCCGTCCTCCGCTCCGCATACTCTGCAGTTCTTGCCGGCACACCCCGCATACACATCGGCCAACTGTCACGATGGAACGCGAACATTCTCACAATGGAGGGCCACACGGCCGCCGCATACTCCATCGCCTACTCCCCAGATGGCGAGCGCATCGTCTCCGCCTCCAAGGACTGCACCATCCGACTATGGAACCGTCGGACGGGGGCACAGCTCCATGTGCTGAAGGAGGAGAGCGATGTCTGGAGTGTGGCGTTGTCGCCCAACGGGAAGGAGATCCTGTCCGGGACGGAGGAAGGGGTCGTATCGCTGTGGGACGCTCGGACGGGCGAGCGAATGGCATCGCACAAAGCGCACTCCGCTCGCATTGCTGCCATGGCATACTCCCACAAATCCTTCCACGCGGCCTCGGGATCTAACGACAAAACTATAGTTTTATGGAAGATCGGACCTGGCGTGGAGATGGAGCCTAGGAAGTTGGAGGGCCATTCGGACAAGGTTCAATGTGTCACCTTCTCTCACGGCGGGTCACTTTTGGTTTCCGCAAGCAGCGACAAGACCTGCAAGGTTTGGACGGTTGCCGACGGCTCGAATCCCTACACGCTAGGCCATGAATCCCAAGTCCTCAGGGTCGCTATCTCCCCTGACGACAAGACGATCGCATGCGGATGCGAGAACGAGTTCGCTCTGTGGTCCATCGAAGATCCATCCCATCCCCTTCGCCTCAATACACTGCCCGTGGATGGCGACGTTTGGGGGCTCGACTTCTCTCCTGACGGCCGCACCCTCGCCGTCGGGTGCGATCTCGGTGAGGGATCGTGGATCGGGCTGTGGGACGTTGGGACGGGGGAGTGGGTCGGGGAGCGCGAGGAGATTCGAGGAGAAGTCATCAGAGGATTGCGGTTTTCGCCCGACGGGTCGCAACTCGTCTCCGCCAACGGCCGGGGAACGGTGCGGTCGTGGGACGTGGGGGTGATGCGGACGAGTGCGGGCTCAGGCTCCGACGAGAGTGGAGCGGGCGATGGGCGGTCTTCGTCGAGGGTGTTGGCTGTTGCGTTTTCACCTCGGGACGGGGATCGGCTTGGGGTGGTGGTGCAAGACGGGACGGTGGAGCTCTGGGACGTCCCCTCGAGGAAGATGGTCAGCAAGATGGCCCACCCGCACCCCAGCACCCTCAATCCCCCCTTCGTGGCTCTGACATGGTCTCCGGACGGGACGCGGCTTGCGCTGTCTGGGTATGAAGACCACACCATCGTTGCATACGACACGGAACAAACCTCAAATATCTCCGTCCTTCGCAATAACTCCGAGGAAGTTCTCCCCGCCGTGTTCACCCCGGACTCAAAAACCATTGTCTGTGGATCTGATGATGGCAGGGTTCGGCTCTGGGACGCCACTTCGGGATCGGAGAGAGTTCTCCTCACGGGACGTGGGTCCGTTTGGGCTATTGGAATGTCGCCGTGTGGAGGGCATCTTCTCTTATCGACCATGGGATCCACGCCCCTCCATTCCCTCACCTCTGACTCCCATAAAGTAGTGTCAACCCATCCGTTCATTACAAAAGATTGGACGGGTTATTCGGCGTTGCACCTATACGACCTCACATCAAACGCCACGACTATGGAGATGAATCACCCCCATGCTATTGTCGCCCTCTCGTTCTCCTCCGACGGCTCACGAGTAGTCGGATCAAGCGAGCGCGGCCAGATCTCCCTCTGGGACTTCTCTCCTTCACTTCAATCATACCCCAATACTGCGTCAGAAGACGCCGACGGGGCTCCCGAACGGAGCAGGGGCGCTCTCCATCTCCTCGCCGAGCTCCATCCAGAAACATCCGGCATTTGGGTCGAGCGCATCCGGTTCTCCGCCGACGAGCGCGCCGTCATCACCAATGCCTGCTTTGCACCGATCACGTCCCAGGCGCACTGGCCACTCGTCGCGCAGCACGGCGCCGTTCCACAATCGGACCCCGGATCCACCGACTCTCATCGACTCCCTGACCACTTCCTCACCGACGGCTGGATTTGGCGCAGGGGTCGTGGGGAGGAACCTCGACGAGGGTGCTGGCTCCCGCCAGTGTATCGATACCAGCCCTTTGAAGTTGGGTACACACGTGCTCCGGGAGGGTGGGATGCCAGGGGAGAATGCATTGCGTTCGCTACCAACGAAGGGCGGCTTGTCGTTGTGGACATGTCTGGCGGCTCAGAGCAGATACTGCCTCGACCCTAATACGCCGCTGTATACCGGTTATCATTCCTTCTGAACTGCCAGCAATGCCCGTTCCTCGATCGACATTGTATGCGGACCGCCACACTCACGCGTACATTATCCCAGGTAACTTTGCCGTCGCTAAACATACTCTCGGACTATACGATGGAGGTCTTGTTGGCTAAGGCGTAGCGTAGTGTCTGTATGTATGTGCCGCCGCATATATCCGCAATTATAATAATCGACAATACCGTGCCTCGCTCATAGCG
>FTLJ01000982.1:0-48917 GCA_900155495.1 Porogramme epimiltina
CCCTGGGACCCCTGCTGTTCTGCGAGCTCTGCGGTCCTTGGGGGTGGGCGCGGGGTGTTAGAGGGGTTAGGAAGGGGAGTGGGGGGAAGGGAGAAGGGAGAAGGGAGAAGGGGGGCGTGGCCGCGGGGGCCCCGGACGCGTGGGGAGCGCGAGGGCCTGCGGTCTTCGTCTTTCGTTCTCCGCCCGCGGGAGCGGTAAGCTTGAGTTTGCACTTGTGCCGCGAGGTGAGCAGCGCGTCGCCTGTTTGGCGTCGGACGTCGAGCGCGCGTCGCGTAATTCCGCCGCGCTAGGACATGGCGGGAGGTTCTGGTTCTCACTTCTGGCTTGCTGGATGCGCAGATGGCTCGCGTCTCGCTAGTACTCCCAGCGAGGCAATGCGCCGGGTGCGATGGTCCACCGCTAGCAGCGGTGGCCCTCGCGGCTCGCGGCTGTCAGTGGCTCGCGATGTGTGTGATGCCCCCCGCGCGCTCCTCGCCCACTTGGCGAGGATCCTCGGGAGAAACGTGCGAGGACGCGCCCCGAGACGCGACCGCAGACATCGCCCGACGACAATGCAATGCGCTGCTGCTGGGGGGCTTCGCAGGAGGCTGAGAGCTGTCAGACCGCGCCGGCCGCCGCGGGGTGCCGCATCGCGGAACGGCCTGGATGATGCGGCAGCGCGAGAGGGATCTCGGGCCTGGTGCTGGTGCTGAGATGGCGGGAAGTCGCATTGTCGCTCGCGGCGGGCTGTATGGGACACGTTCGTACAGCTGCAGGGGACACCGGGCCGTCCACCTCTGGCAGGGGAAGTGCCACAGTGCCACAGGTCGTTTCGCCCGGCTTCTTGCTCGCTTTCCACCACGCACGGCCCACACTGCCCATCGGCGGTGCATTTCTTACGGTTGCGGCCCGCTATACTCAACACTGCAGGCTCGCGCGGTCTGCTGGAGTGCGGGGCGTCAGGTTATGTGGCGGACAAATATCTGGGCGACGGGCTTATCCTCGGTGACCATTCCTACTGCCGTCTCTTCTCCACCGCATTGCTGGGCATGACTCATGTTCCGACCTTCTCCATCCGGGCTCACGCTCAGGACCCTGCCCGACCCCTCTCTCGCACAGGGCAACAGCCTCTGTGGCCTCTGTGCCGAAAACATGTGGACCCAGGACCCAGGGAGGTTCTCCAGTGCTGCAACTCGTCGTGCCCCCGAGACTCTCTGTGCAAAACGTCCAAGCGTCGTTATAGCGTTAAGATACAAAGGCAATCGCATGTCCATTCCTACAAAACGCCGCGCCTAGTAGTACATGGTGAAGAACACGAGCGCCGCCGTCGCAGCTGTTGAAGAGGCTCAAGGTAAGTCCCCCATCTCAAGCACAGGACGGGGAGAGCGACGCACCAGAAGAGAGCAGGGAGCCCGCGAGCATCACCGCGCCCGAATCGCTGCTCGACGCCGTGCTCGAGCTCGAGCTCGCCGCCGCGCTCGCGGACGAGCTCGCGTTCGCGGGCATGCTCGAGTTGTCCGGCGCGCCGCCGGGGCCGCCGCCGCCGCTCATCGAGTCCTCGTTCGCGACGCCGCCGTCCTCGGTGAGCGTCGCCGCGGCGGTGATCGTCTTGGAGAGCGTGGTGTTGATGCCGACGGCGGCCCACGCGAGGATGCCGTCCGTGACGGCGTCGCCGAGGAAGACGTAGTTGAGGACGGGGTCCGAGTCCGCGGCCTCCTCGGACATGATCGAGTCGTCCGAGTTGAGGGTGGTGTTCTGCGTGTTGGTCGAGTAGGGGGACTCCTCCTCGACGGTCGAGATGAGCGACTGGTCGAGGAAGAGCTGGCCGACGTGCGCGACCGTGTCGGACTTGTACGTCCCGTTGGAGTAGACGGTGCCCCCGTTGTGCGCGACGATGTGGATGTGCGTCGTGCGCCCGTCGTAGTGCCCCGGGAAGACGGTGAGCCATTGCGCGACGCCCTCGTCGTCGGTCACCTGGATGCCGCGGAGGAAGGTGGAGTTCTGGGTGTATGCGTTGTGTGAGCGTCAGCAGCGGGCGTTAGCGAGGGATGGGCTTACGATGTTGGACTCGTCGCCGTTGCCGTTGCCGCTGGCGACGACACCAGAGTACACACCAGTAGCATTTGCTATAAGAGGTATATGAGATCCAGTTAGAGAGAGCATGGGAAGTTCGGTCTCACCGTGCCAAAGGTCAATGTATACGTCGGAGACAGGCTCGCAAGTGTCGACGTCGACCAGCTGGACGTCGATGTATGTGTCGACGCCACCCTGATCTTCACGGATATCCCAGCGGACGTACTCGCCGTCAACGTCTAGTGAACGGCTATATGAGCAAACTCCAACATTGGCGGTGAAACGTCGCGTGACTTACAGTAGGGACCCTCCGTAACCTCTGCCTGGAGGACACAAGTGCTGTTGCCCCCGAGCAGGGTGTAGATATCGGTGTTGTTGGTGACGCTAGTCAAGTTAGACTCGTGGTCGGTCGCCACAACGTCATCGAGAGACCGCTTATAGGGAGCGGCGGCGGCTAAAGCTCATCGTCAGCCGCCGTGTTCTAACAAATCGAAAAAAATGAACTCACGGAGCGACCTCCTCCTCCTCGCCTTCTGAGCCAACACATCGCGGCGGGCGATGGCGCGGTCATACAGGCCGCCGCGCTTGGCGAGGGTGTCCTGGCAGCTCGCGAGCGACGCGCGGGCGATGTTCTGGAACTCGGCGCGCTTGAGGGCCTCGACGGAGCCCGGCTCGACGTGAGGGTGCGCGGAGACCATGGTGGCGGCGAGGGCCGCGAAAGAGAAGAGGGTCGATGCGAAGACCATGGCGTTGTCGGTCGGTCCTGGGGTGTCCGAGGTATGTGTGCGGGGGGGGGGGAGGGAGGGGTAAGAAAAGTCGTACGCTGTTCCGGCGAGCGAGCCCCCTGCTGCACTTTATACGTTGAAAATAAAGCGACCTCCCGGTGCTTCACCGCCGGGTGCGCCTGCGCAGTTGCGTATGCGAACCCTCGCACCTCGAGTGTCCGAACGTCGAAGGCCAGGCGCCGACGGAGGTTAGGATGGCGGGGCATCAGCGGGGTACGCCAAGCCTCAAATGGGCCGCAGCTCATTGGGTCATCGTTGTCGCTTGCAGGCGCGGCGCAATCGGCGACCTCTGGAGAATAATTTGGGTGCGCGCGGAGGGCGTTGGGCCAATGCCAAGACACTGCGGATCGACAAAGCAGTGCTCAAATTTCGGTTGTGTCCGGAGCTCTCCACTGGTTGGAACTCGAGAGTCCTGTGTACTGTGCAGCGCGCATTGCTGTCGTATACCAAACTACATCAGTTGAGTATATAGAAGAGAGTATCAAGACTTACCTACTACGCTGCCTAAAGGTAGTCATTGCGGGGTTCGGGATGCACATGCTCTATGGCCTGCACGCCACTAGATAGCCGCACAATGCTCAGGAGGCTTGTGTGGAGTTTGACGCTCGCAGGTGCGCAGCGATCCCATGACGTCGAGGACACTATTTGATACCGAGATGCGCGGGGGGATGTACTTACTGCCAGGCGGGATAGGGTGAAGCACCACGGGGAATGGTTTGCCGCGAAAAATGCAGTGGGGCGGTGCGGAAGACGTTCAAGATGCTCAGCAAGTGTCCGGAAGGGAGCGAGTCGCCCCACGGCACGATCGTTGGTTTTTTTGCATGCTTTAGTGCACGCGACAGAGGTTACAGCGCGGACCGATATAGGGAAAAAGAGAAAGATGCGGGAGGAGGCCGGACGAGTGGAGACTTCACTGTCGTGTTGATGGCAATGCTAGTAATTGCGCAGCATCCAATGAACGGTTTGCGATTTGCTCCCCTTTAGAAGACCGGCTCATGTGTAAGCCGGATCAGCCGGCTACAAATATGCACAAACAAAGACAGAGGACCCGCCGACCAGACGCCCGCCTCGAGACCAAGTTGTAGCTCTAACACCCTTGACCTCCGTAGCCTTAGCATGCATGCGCGCATAAAGCCGCTGATGACTCTAATTATACGCATAATCTCCATCGAGCTAATGAATGTAGAAGGAACACATCAAACTGGTGAAGATTCATCTGTTTACCTTCAAACCATCTCCTGTCTTCAAGAATGGTGAGATAAACTCCACCTTCTTAGTGATGCACGGCGAGTTCTAGAGCAGCCCCTCGACCTGGGTACCCATACCCATACGTGATAGGGGTGTGTATATCTGATATCTGACAAACCAGATAATCTCGAGAGGTAAGTTCCACCTTCTTGTCCTATTTTCGTATGTCGCATGACATGACAGTCGCTGTCTCTCCCACAAAACAGAGTTGCGTGCCACGAGAGAAGGCTCAGACTACGCACTAGAACTATCGTGCGACGTCCGGCAGATACGTCGTGGTGGACGCGATAGGCCGTTTCTGCGTCCAACGCGTGCCGCTCTCCGCAGCTGCCTCACGACTCCGGCGCGATCGAACCTGTGCGGTTCCCTTCATATCTGTGCGCACTCTTCGCTACCCATTCTTGCTATTTCCCCTGATCATCCAGCCTCTGCAGCGCGCGGCCAATGTGACAGCGGCAGCAGTACGCTCTTAGTTGCTCAAAGCTATCCTACGAGATCACGGATCATTCTAGGGACTAACGCGTTCCCATTTTGAACGACGCCAGTTCGTCGATTGTGCGGCTCTCATCGGTAAGCCTTGCTCGCAAATGGGTGCCATAATCCCCGTTTCAATATCGCGGTTACGGGATTTGAAGTTCGTCTCGAAGATGTTTGATGTACTAGTGGGCGGCGAACGTAAGCCCCAGAGCCCAGTGAGATAAGTTTCAACATTCGAAGACAAATGTCACAGGAATTAGGTTTGGGTGTGTAATCGGGATGTTACCTTCCGTAGTAGGTCCGGACTTTAGGAGAAGTATTTAAAGTTTCATTTCCTATGTCTGTCTGCACCTCGATGGTGGATGGTCGCTGGGAGGTAGATGTCTTTCACATGACGCGCCTCTGTTGATCTCCGTGCAGGGTATCGTCCTGCCTAGGATAGTGACTAAGGTTATTGATGCTGTATAGCCGCAGCAAGGAGGGAGTGATTCTTGTACCTCTTCACCTTGCATCTGGTTCTTAAGCCGCGGACGATTCGATTGCTGCCGCTTTTTCCGTTCCAGGAACCGATGTAGATAATCATATATGAGCGTGGGCACTCAATGGGACGAGCACCTACTGCTTCCACTCCCTTTCGATATCAACGAAGAGAAAACCCTGTGTCTTTGCGATGACAACTCTCGGCCCCAACGATTGGGATGTTGTCAACGCCCCACGTCATAGGGCGGGAGTCTCTGCCGAAGTAAGGCTGTTCCCTGCGTGGGACGGCATCCACGAAAGTTACACGGGGAGCCGCAATCCTGATAGGGATCATGTGAACGGCGTGTCGGGTCGAACCCCGGATCTCTGACTCAAGTGGTTAGTCGCCCCCCCAGAGTCATGGGCAACTGGGCGGTGCTATCAAGATGCACGGATATGGTACGTACACGCAAATAGGTCAATCGCGGATGCGAATAGTTGGCCGGCGGTAGCCACAGCTTGTCCACGTTCATGTGAGTACTTCAAGCAAAACATCCCTCAACCTTAGAGCCTTTTAGTAGTGCGTAGTGCATGAAGCGCTGCTCCATTGTCATCGAAGGCAGGGTAGTTCATTACGACACTGCTTGTATCTACTCCCGGCGTGCATGATGACACATCTCTTGAAATTATAGTTGCAGATAACTTTGAATGTGGCTGGAAGGGAAGACTCGACACAAGCTCCTGCTGAAATGATAGCACCACTGCCTTTTCATCATGTTTTTGCTCGGCGGCGCTCGCGTGATATCACTCACTACTTGGGAAATTTCATTACTACCTGTTTATCATGCAACTTAATACCGAACATAGTCTTATTAGCACGGAATAGCTGTGACACGAGTGGTAGATTGCTATGAGAAAATCAGCCATGACATTCACTGACAATAAGACACCGGACACCTCAACTGAGTCCTCTGTAGCCACATAGAAGCATGCGGGTCATATGTTGAAGGTTTCATCTCACCCACAACACGGCCATGTCTACGTCGCTCTGCAGCTGAAAGATACCGACGCCGCTGATCATTAACGGAATCCCTGTTGGAAAAATTCCACGCGTGTAGGCTAGTGCGCTGCAACGGTTCCGGTTGCCCTTCGACACAGCTCTTCCATCCGCAGATACATATCTCATGGTGAGAACGGTGATGATGACTGGCAACTGACGTGCCGCCGGGAGGAGACAGGAAGAGGGGACGCGATTGCACGTGGCAGATGGTCCAACCAGCGAAGTTGATAGCCTCGAGGCCACCGGCGCGCGAGAAAACTGGCGCTTGTTTCCTCCGCGCCACTCTGTGCCCGCCACATCTTGGCCTCATCCTCTAGATTTTCTGTTCCGAGGCCACTCGGCCTGGATTCCGCCTCCTCTCCCCCGCTCTGGATCTCTCCACTGCTACATTGTTGTCTAATAGGACCGCCTTCCATCGGCTTCTTGCTGTCAAGCTTAAGACTCGAAGCCTGGCATAGCGTCTCCGGTCGCGCCCGAAGACGAAGTTTTCGGGTGCCTAAAGCTACTACGGTCAACGCCCGCGGTCTCAAGCCTACAGGGAAGGCCTACCTTGTTCAGTTCTCGGATTCTGGGCGCGCGCGCCCATCGCCACAGGCCCATCCCGCCAGCAATGTTCGGGCAGTTCTTCCAGCCCACATCAGAAGCAGCCACCGTGTCTCCTCCAGGCAACATGAACGCACGAGACGCACGGGCGGGAGGCTTTGACCGAGTCTCCGTCGTTGGGCCTGCGGCCGCTTTACTGAAACGAGTTTAGGTTTGCGCCATTGCCAATTGCGGCCTGAACGGAGGGCACTCTTCTGGGCGCGGCGTTCGCGATCCTTCCCCTTGCGGCGCACGTGCGTCTCCGTGGGGGCTCCGCGCTCGGTCCAAGTGGGAACGTCGGCGTCGCCCGGCCTCTCTCGCTCAATCGTGCTCGCTCCAACTGGACGCGCGACGCCTTGGAAGGCCTTCTGCCCAGTCTCCGCTCCCCGAAAGCGTGCTGGGCGCGTCCGCGAACTCTACCGGGAGTTAGGACAGGCGGAACGAGCCGTGTATTCGCAGGGTCGACCTGTGGCGCACCGTACGCAGCGCTGTGGGATCGAGCCACTTGTGCTCGTTCGTCGCCGGAGAGGTGCCCGGGGAGCTGGACAGATTATCCGGGGCCCCGGTCAGTGGCCGCTACCCGCCCCATCTGTCTGTTGCCGTCTGTCTGAGAGAAGGTCGCCAGTCGAGCCGCCGCCCTGAACTTAACGCCAGGCACGGATGCGCCGCAGGCCGAGGGACGAGCGTTTGGGGACCCTGCAGTCACCTGTGGCTGCGTCTCGCCCTCGGCTTTCCAGCCTCTCTATAAGTATTAGCTCCCGCTGGAATGTCGCCGTCCCCGAGCTTCAAGCTTTCCGTCCCGCCCGTTTGCTCAAGCGCGTATCCTCCACGTCTATGAGGGCGTGAGCCCTTCCTCCACACCGGGCCTTCACCTCATCCAACCATGCGCAATCCTCTCCTCTCTGTCGCGGATGACCCTGTTGCCAAGACACGTGCGCTAGACGTGGGACACGCCCACGGTGTCGGCAAGATGAGCCCTACCACAGCATCCGCAAGCAAGCAGCTCAACGAGGACCGCCGCGCCATCCTCAAAGAGATTGACAATGCACAGTTCTCGTGAGTGCTCACGGTCCATTCAGTGCGGAGGTTGCGTGCGCGGCTCCGTCGGACACGGCGTTAACCAGGTTATGGGTCCTAGTTGGTTCCATGTGAAGATTGCGCTTGTATCTGGAGCGGGCTTCTTCACTGATGCGTGAGTGACCGCTTTGGCAATCGTTCTGCGCGTCGTGCTGATCTTCTGCTCCCTCTCATCAGCTACGACATCTTCGCGATCAACATCGTTTCGGCCATGCTAGGATATCTATACGGCGCTTGTGAGTCAACTGTGCTCGTCACGAGGACCATCGTTCACGTGTCTTACTGACGCGTCTTTAGCGGGGGATACTTCTGGTGCTTTGGACTCAAGTCGGGCTCTCAACACTGGGCAAGAAATAGGCATCAAAATCGCGACTCCGGCCGGTGTGCTTCTGGGGCAGCTGCTCTTCGGGTGGTTGGGTGACGTACTGGGACGGAAACGCATCTGTATGTCTATCATAGACCCATGCAGACAAAGATTATTGACGCCATGGCCGCTACAGATGGACTAGAACTTATGATAATCATGGTCGCTACATTCGGTCAAGCTTTGTGCGCACCTGCTATTGGAATCAGTGTGATTGGGACTCTCATATTTTGGCGCTTTGTGGTACGTCGATTTTGGGTTCCTCTTTGAGGAATGCCTCCTCATGTTCTTTGTGATCCAGATGGGCGTGGGCATAGGCGGCGACTATCCTATCAGCGCCGTCATCTCTTCCGAGTTCTCCTCTGTATATATACGCGGCAGAGTCATGACGGCAGTTTTCGCAAACCAGGGATGGGGGCAGTTATGTGAGTACCCGTGGGTAGACGCCCAAGTTGTCTTAAGCTCACCTCGTTTGCCAGCCGCTACTCTCCTTTCGTTCGTCGTCGTCTCCGCATACAAACACTCATTCCTTACTGGCACTACTTCGGAAGTCTTCCGCTCTCTCGACCAGATATGGCGTCTCATCATCGGCCTCGGTTGCGTCCCGGCTGCCATCGCTTTATATTTCCGCATGACGATCCCGGAGACGCCCCGGTTTACCATGGACATCAAGCGGAACATCCGGAAAGCTTCTTCGGACGTGGAAATGTTCCTAGACCGCGAGGATGCATACATCGTAGACCCCGACGCGCTCACGCAGAGGGTCCAGGCACGGCAAGCTACGCGGCACGACTTCAGCTCCTACTTCGCGAAGTGGGAGAACATGAAGGTTCTCATAGGCACGGCGTACTCCTGGTTTGCCCTAGATGTGCGTTCTATCTACTGTGTCTGCGCATCTGTCATTGACAATCTCTTCTCAACAAGATCGCGTTCTACGGCCTTGGTCTCAACTCATCCATCATCCTCGGCGCCATCGGGTTTGGTTCTCCCAGCAAGAACGCGGATGCGGGAGCGGTCATCTGGCAGGCACTGCGCAACTTCAGCCTTGGCAACTTGATCCTGTCGCTGGCAGGTCTGGTGCCCGGGTACTGGGCGACGTTCCTCTTCATCGACAGATGGGGCCGGAAGCCGATCCAGTTCATGGGCTTCAGCGTGCTCACCGTCCTGTTCCTCATCATGGGTGGGCCTCTATATTTGCTGTTCATTGTTCCATCCGCTCAGTTGACCTTTCCTCCTTCTGCGTTACAGGCTTCGCATACAACAAAATGAAAACGTCGTCTGGAGGGAGGGCTGCGTTCGTCGTGCTCTATTGTCTCGCGAACTTCTTCCAGAACTTCGGACCGAACACGACAACGTTTATCGTCCCGGGGGAGGCGTTCCCGACACGCTACAGGGCGACCGCGCACGGTATCTCTGCGGCGAGCGGCAAGTTAGGCGCCGTGGTCGCGCAGCTTGCGTTCCAGTGGCTCAAGGACGTCGGTGGCCCGAACAAATTCCTCAACCACATGTAAGCTTCTTGTGTCTTGTGATAGCTTGTCTGTGTGCGGATGTAACTGACCGTCTGCTTTCAGTTTGGAGATCTTTGCGTTCTTCATGCTCACCGGCGTTCTCTCCACCATGCTCATCCCTGAGACGAACCAGAAGTCGCTCGAGGTTCTCTCGAACGAGAGTCAGGAGGACTTCATCCAAGGTGCGTCGCTGCGCCTGCCAGGTGTATGATGTCTGTATTCACTGCCGACTTGCGTACAGCCGCACCGGCCTCCGAGAGCCGCATGGGGTACCTTGGCCAGTTCCAGATGATGCCGATCATGCTACACCCCATCGAGCCCGTCCCGCCCGCCGCATACTCGCATGGTGGAAAGGCGGCCGCCCCTTGGGACCACGCACACCCTTCCCCGACGCAGTTCCCGAGCATGTCGGACCTCTCGATGTCCACGCACCACATGCGGTGACGGTTCCCCTTCCACAAATACAACCCCTATACAAACCATCCCATCCTTCGTATTCGCTTAGGCCTTCTGTCTGTATCGATGTAAAGCTCACTAGGTTCACGTCTGGGTCAAACAGTGCTGCTGTAATTATCGGATATTCGTGTAATGCCGGCGTGCTCGACGAGTTTCGCGTAATCTTGGACTCTGGCCCCGCTCTAGATAGACTCCCTGCCGGTAGAGAGTGACATAGGGATAAGAAGTTTCAACGATCTGGGGTTAGATACAACGTCTATGTACGATAGAATTTCGCGAAGGATATGGCGCGACCTCTGGATGTCACACGTCTTCGTCTTTATCACGCGTTTTGCATGTGTACCCAAACCCTTGATTCCTAACAATAACACACGTGAGCAGACATATACATAAGGACCATGGAAGAACATAGGGAGTATTAGAGGCATGTATGATACGAATCAAGCCCGAGAAAACATAGGACCAAAGCAGACAGATTTGCATAGTGCTCTTCAAGCTTGAAGCCTGGCCTAGAGAGCGGCGGGACTTGTAACGTTGTTCAGGACATCCACAGTGGGACGATGCCCTCTCTCGTGCCTTCTTAGTCACAGTACTCTGAACCCGAGTCTGAGTCTGAGTCTGAAGAACTCGAAGAACTCTCGCTGATCGACAAAGAATCAGTAGAGCGCTTCCTCTTAGGAATGTACCAGCGAGAACGAGCCTCAGGGGGCGGTGGGGCAACTTCAACCGTCGGAGCACGGAACGCGACCTGCTTGAGGGGGGAGCTCTTGACCGGACTATGCGCAGTACCCGCGGCGGCACGTCCCACACGTTGCTTGGCCTTCGGCGTAGAGTTAACCTTGCGAGGCGTGCTTGGCTGCTTGGCCGCCAGACGGGCAGAGGAACGGGCGGGGGATACAGGAGACGGGGGCACGCCACTGGCACGCCCTTTTCCCTTGCGAGGAGAGGGAGCAGCTGTCGGGGGCACGTTCTCCGAGGCCCTTTGGCGAGACGAGGAGGCCGGGGGTTGCGTCGGACGCGGTGGCTGCGGGACTGCCTTGACCACTTGGTTGCCTACGTGGTCATCGTCCGGGCGGCGTCTCTTAGCAGGGTGGTCATGGTCCTTGATCACGATTGGGTTGCTTTTTGACCCCTTAGGTTCTACGACCACAACGCCACGGATCGTGTAGCGGCTAGGACTGGCAGAGCGCGGCCTGATGTAAGGGGGGAAGGGGTCAACCACGGGCGCAACGTAGCGGTCTGGATGAGGGGGAGGCTCCGGGGTGCCGTAACGGTGCTGCAAATGAGGATACGTTAGCTCCTTTCGTGAGGGTGGAGGCAATGCACTTACATCCGGTCTGAGCGGGGCAAAGGGTGGCAGCAAGGATAGGAACGGTAACTGCGTGCACAGATGAGCCAGTTCTAGAGACATGGATGAGGGACAGCATGGTGGGACGTACTTCCTCATCAGATAGGCTGGGGGCCGGAGGGAGTATCTCAGAGTCGAATGTCTGATCCGGCCAGTATCCGTCCTCGTCGAACAATCCGTTGTGATCGTATGTGCTAGATTCCATCGAGTTAATGGACGGATTTGACGCGACGCTGGGGGTGAGGGAACTAAACACGGGAGGGAGGGAGGGGAGAGGGGAAAGGTGAGATGAGAGGGACATGTCTCGTTGCGAGGTCTTATATATGCCTTCGTAGAGAGCATTCGGTATGCTTATGAGCCGTATTCGGTAGCGACAGCTTTGAGGTGATGTCCTATTGGATTCTCGAATGGGAAGGAACTGTTTAATACATTAAACAAAGGGCTGTGACACACCGCGTCATGGTTTCTGCGCTCTGGCACGTCGCCATGGCTTCCAGCTGCCCGGGTTCAGGCTGCAAAGCTCTGAAATATGTCTGTGTGTTGACCTTCGGGCACCTAGTCGGGGATCAAAAGCTGCTATATAGGGGGCCCCCGATCAAGGTGAAACCTTGCGATGTGAGACATGTAGAGCGGGAATCGTGGTATGTGTGCTTCGAAATAATAGATAACTTCCCGTGTCTCGTTCACTATATTGGAGCCAGCAGCTGGCAGACCGTACCGTAAAGGTGGTTCATGCAGGAGTGCCGAGTTCATTTCCGATGACGAACAATTGACGTGTTGATTCAAACAGTTAAGCGCAGGGCGCTTTGCGAGAAGGACACGTGGGGCGCTAAGCGGACAATAGGGGCGCTCGTCAAGTGGCTGACGTCACCAGCGCCATGCACCCACCTCATTCAACTCAAAACTGCGACCACCTCGCCGAAGTGGCGTTAGAGAGCTTCGTGTGCACTTGCCTTCTTGTACCTCCACATTTTCCTACCACCGAGACAAACTCACCTCGCTTCAGAAAAGATGCTAGTAGGAGTAGTTGGCACATTCACAACGTTGAGTGTGCTTGCTTTGTTGGGGAGCCAGGGTGTAAATGCGCATATATGTGAGCCAGCTCGTCCGCCCCCCGCTAGATCTCCTTACGCCTGACATCGGGAGGTAGCCATATGGCACCCCAGCATGTATGGGTTCAATGTAACGATGGAGACTTTCAATTACGACAATCGCCCCGTCGCGCCTCTCGTCGACTACACGTTCGAACAGTGGTGGTTCCATGGTCACCTTAGCTTCCCCCCAAATGAAGGAGACATCTTCGAACTTCCCGCTGGACAACCTGTCACCACTGAGCTTGCGTGCAACAAGGGCCTCACATCATACTGGGCCTCGTCCGAGGGACATACCGATATCCGTCAGGGCGACAACCCGTGTCCAGGCGACAATGGCGAGTTTCCGAGCGGCGCGATGCACACGCTCGGGTTTGACGATCTCAAGGGGTGTGCGCTCGCAATCGCGTACGAGTCGGACGTCACCAAGATCCAACCCGAAGATTTCACGGTCTTCAGCATCAACCAGACGTGCGTGTGGACCCAACTCACGGACTTCCATGTTCCCGCACGGATGCCGCCATGTCCTGAGGGAGGCTGCCATTGCGCGTGGTTTTGGATTCACTCGGTCAGTCACACTCTCTGTTGCCGTGTTTGGTGCTCTTACCACGTAGTGGCGCACAGGAGAAGAGCGGCGGTGAACAAAGTAAGCACTGGGGTAACTATCCTTTGCTCATCGTCGCTGATGCCGTACACAGATTACATGACCGGGTTCAAGTGCAACGTTACAGGCTCAACTTCTAACGTAGCACTGGCGAAAGCACAAGTCCCTAGACGCTGCGGTGCTGATCCAGAGCATGGTAAACCTGACGCCGATTTAGGTAACTGTACCTATGGTGCAAAGCAGCCCTTCTACTGGTTCCAAGCCGAGCGCAACAACGTGCGTCCTCGCCATGTCAAATTAGAAGGCACCTTCTAACCCGTCATCCACAGATGTTTGAAGACACGTACGCGCCACCATTCTATCTTGACCTATACAACTTCAAGGACGGCGCGCAAGATGATATATTTGCTGATTCATACGCTACAATTCCCTCCCCGAGCCCCGGCCAGACGGCCATCCCTACCCCGCAACAGCCCACGGATACTACTCCTGCCTCTGCGGCGCCGACCAACCAAGCCCCACTCGGTGGATCGGGTCATTGTCCAGTCTGGTGAGCGCCCGTCCTTGCGAGGGGGCACTACGTGGAGGCTGACATGCTTGCGACGAAGCAAACTGCGCACCGCTGAGACGGATGTCAAGAAACAGACCCTGTTCGACCTGTTTGGCGTCGACGTCCCAGCAAGAAGGCAGAAAGGGTTCAGCCTTTGGCACCCATTCTAACACTCCGTTCCAGAGACTAGCTCGATAGACGTCCCTGAAGTAGCCATGTCCTCAACGCTGTCCATGTTTTGCGTCGCTGAATAGCTGTATTTATGTGCTGTCACAGTAGTCATTTGTTATGGTATCACTCTCATGTACATTATGTGTTCGTCGTCTATCTATAGTAGGGTATATGTCTGTACATACGAAATACACACGAAATACGCGAGAATATCCGTGAATGTACCCATTCCAAAGATCAAAGCCCTATGACAATGCCAGAATTCTCTAAGAGTGCTCGTGGCTGAGCGACTCCCAATGCGCGATCCGGGACCTCACGGATGGTGCAGGCGCGACCAGCGCGTCGGGGGAGTGATCAAAAGACGAGAGGACGATGGGGGAAGGGGTATCGCACCCCGCAGTGAGCCATGGGCGGATGATAGGGGTCACGGGGATGGGCGCGACTAGCAAGATTGGCTCAGGTTCGGCTTGGCCAGCAGTGAGGTCGATTGACTCGAAGCTGTCCGTTCGGCGCAGTACAGGGGCAGAGGTGTGAGGGTTGAAGGAGGGCGCCGGGGAGGGATAGGGGACCTCGACGACGGTACCGTCCGCGGTGAGCATTGCGGGGCGCGTGAGCGTGTCGGCGTCCGGGCACGCGTCGGGCGGGAGGGCGGCGAGGGCGGCGCGCTCGGCCTCGGTGATTGCGGGGAGGATGCGGACGTGCACTGGGGCACGCTCAGAGACGTATTGGGGCGCGGGGCCGCCGGTGCACGCCGTGCAGTCGCGTTCGCCCTCGAATTCGAGGTCCATCGCTTGTGAAGGTGACAGACTGCCCTCGTAGTCATCGTAGTCGTTACACTCGTCCATGGCGACGGCGTCCAGAGGTTCCGCGGCGCGGAGGTTCTCGAACCAGTCGGACATCGGTGTGGGCGACTGAGGGGACGTCGAGGCCATCTGGGGAGTAGCCTGAGGGTCGGCGTTCAACGCTGTAGGGGCGATGGTCTCTTCGGTCTGCAATGGAACTGGCCCAATGGGATAGATGACCTCGAACTTGGGGCGCATGCGCTGGACGAGGTAGTTGACCCGAGTTCGGCGAGGTCGGGAGCGATGGCGCAGTGTGAGCTCGCGGCGCCCTTCTGCATCACTCTCGTACCCGTCGTCGATGTATGAGTTTGCTTCGCTAGATTGGTCCTCCCCTACAACGGTCCTGCCTTCTAAATTTGCACTGTTTGGTGGGCGCGATGAGTGCATGGTTTGAAACGACAAGCACAAGATACTCACGTGGGCCAGGGGAGGAAGTCAGAGACGTCAACATCACTACCTTCCGCAGATGGCTGATAGTACACCATCTCGGGTTCTTCGTCAGAGTAGACGGTGAAGTCGTCTTCGTCGGATGAGTTGCCATCTCCAATGAACGAGTCCGAGCCCAGCTCGGTCTGGGAAGGTGCGGGGGAGGCGAGGTTGACTTCGGAGAAGAGGCTATTGAAGCTCTCCTCGCTTGAGGAGAATGAAGAGTCGACGGTAATGGAGTCAAAGGAGAGCCCAAGACCAGCAAGGGTAGTGTGATGAGCAGTAAAGGATGCCATGACAAGTAGGGCGATGACTGACTGAAGTATGAAGTGATGATGACGACTTGGGGCGGGAGAGAGCAGCCATTATATACCTCTTGAGGACTCACGTGTGCGGCGTTGAGAGGGGAAGTAGAGCACTCCTAGTATGATATCGACGTACACGTCCAAGGAGAGGTTGAAGGAAGTGGATTGGGTCGCACGAAGAGACAGGGGTAGGAGGTATGCTCACTAGGGGCGAATAGGATATCTGACGTAGGTGCATTGCGCGTATGCAGGAATTGGATTGGACGTCGTTGGATGCTGTACGGCGTGTGTTCTCCTCCGTCCCCTGCGTCCTTCAGGAGGCCTTTGTGACGACCAATCGTTGCTTCGAAAGCTTCGCACTCTAAGAATGATGCGAAGTCCTTGAAGCCGCGATTGGTCACCAAGTCCGGTGTTACGTCGAGCCCGAGGGTTGAGGGGTTCACTTGAAGAGTCGGCGGAGGTACTCCTTCCGTAGCACTTCACCGCAGCTAGAGTCCAAATGTTGCCGGTCGGCGATGCTGAATTGAAGAGAAAACATGAGGGCTGAGGATATCAATGACGTCGCGCGGCAATGTGGGTGAGGACGATCACATGATCGTGTCTTATTATTTGTATGTATTTGCACGCCATTTTATAGGCGCCCAGACATTGTTTTCGAAGTGGCTGGGCAACTGAGACCCAGACGTCCAAGTTCACCGGCCTTGACCCAGAACCTGTGTTCGCAAGGGGCTCGAGGGTGTGCACCGCATGGACGGATTGATGGCCGGGGAACGGTTTCTGTGGTACGCACGATAGATATGCATTCGATGTTGTAACTACAGCGGTCTTATTGTTCCTCCAGGTTACGTCGTCTGTCGGTGCCTAGAGAACAATGGCTCCTCTTTTAATAGATCCTTATTCTCCCAGTCAGCCGACGCCGTATATCTTGCATGCGGTGGTCGGTGTGCCCCTCATCGACTAGCTCGATTCCCTCTGCTCCCTCTCCGATCTCGTGTTTGTCGGTTTCACGGAGACAGGTTCTCCAGGATCTCGCCTTCTTGGATCTCCATAGGCTGGCCCATCATCTCACTGCCACATCACTAGACCTTCAAGCATCCCAGCTCTTTAAACATTCAACGATATAACGTACCCTCAAGGCCGCGATGATCGCTTCACTTCTCCTCTCCATAGTGGGCGCTTTGCCATTGGCGTCTGCGCATATCTGTAAGTAGCCCTTATTATTCAGCCTTCTCTCCGAAACTTACCATTATGCAGCGATATGGCACCCCAGTATGTACGGCTTCAATGTCACCAACCCTGATCCAAGCTTCAGTTACGACAACCGCCCTGTCGCCCCCCTTATGAACATGGATTTCGATCAATGGTGGTTCCATGGACATCTCGGCTTCCCACCAAACGAGGGCGACTACTTTGAGTTGCCTGTGGGCCAGCCGGCGACGACAGAACTGGCATGCGACAAGGGCCTCACCTCATACTTCGCGTCCTCGCCCGGGGGCGATGTCCGGGACGGCAACAACCCTTGCCCAGGCCCAAACAACTCGTTCGACCCCACCGGCGCGATGCACACGAGCGGTTTCAACGACCTCAAGGGGTGCGCGCTGGCGATCGCCTACGAGAGCGACGTAACGAAGATCCAGCCCGAAGACTTCACGGTATTCAGCATCAACCAGACGTGCGTCTGGACACGCTTCACAGACTTCCAAGTACCGGAGCGCATGCCGCCATGCCCCGAGGGCGGGTGCCATTGCGCATTCTTTTGGGTTCATGCGGTAGGTCACTCTTCACATCGTGCGATAGGCTATGGCTTATGTATCTTGTATCAGATCGATAGCGGAGGAGAGCAGAGTATGTCTGGATTGACGTCACGAGGCATACGCGAAACTAACTTGTCCCCTCGTAGACTACATGAACGGGTTCAAGTGCAACATCACCGGCTCGACGTCCGATGTCCCGCTCGCTCAACCTCAGGTCCCCCGCCGTTGTGGCGCTGACCCTGATAACGGGAAGGCTGACGCTGCCCCCGGAAACTGCACATACGGTGCGAAGCAGCCTTTCTACTGGTTCCAGAAGGAGCGCAACAACGTATGCCTCTCGCGACGCTAGCCTTGTGAATCAATAATAAGTGCCGCCTAATTTTCAATAGATGTTCGAAGGCACCTATGCACCGCCATTCTACACCGACCTGTATAACTTCAAAGACGGTGCTCAGGATGACATTTTCCAAGACTCATACCCACAAGGCCTCCCTGCTCCCAGTCCGAACTCCACTTTCGTCCCTACACCCTTCCTCGGTAACGGATCGGCTCAGGGCTCTGCTGCCTCAGATTCATCATCATCTGCCGCCTACTCCTACTCTGCCAGCTCGTCATCAGCTTCAGCTGTCTCTACAGCAGCCGCTACTTCGCCTACGTCCGCAGTGTCCCAAGGAGGAAGTAGTACCTCGGAGTCGGTCATCATCTCGACATCCACTGTTGTCAGCACTGTGCTAGTCACAGTGACTGCAGCCGCCACCGCGGAGTCGACAAATGCTGCGCAATCCACCGGCTCCTCCTCATCCTTCTCTGCCAGCTCGATAGGAGTCACCACCGCGGCCACTCCCGTGAGCACGTCTGCGCAATCACAGGCTACCGCCTCGGGCTCTCAGAGTGCCGTAAATGCGGGATCGACGATCATCCTCCACGGCGCGGGTCAAACTAACGCCAACGTCAACTCCAGCGCTTCCACGCTCCTCTCCGTGTCGTCGTCGGATAACGCAGAACAATACGACAAGACAATCACCCTCAGTGAACGAGTGAACGACCTGGCTGCGACACGCCCGCGAACTGGGGTCCTCGCGGCCGACGTAAGCACGACAGGCACGGTCTGGTGAGTCATTATCGCCGTTGGTGACTCCGTGGATGCGCTTGCTGATTGGAAATGCGTTGATTTCGCTCAACAGTAAGCGAGAGTACGGGCAGCGCAAGGTGTTCCGGAGGCGTGCGGCCCCGTCCCCCGCCGTTATCGAGCCTGAAGCAGACCGTGCACAGGTCGTGGACTCGGAGGGTCAGTCGACGTTGGCGAACATCGCCATTCCGGGACTGCGTAGGCATAGACAGTTGAAGAACCGCAGCCGGCTGTGGTCGTTCTTCTGAGAGCCTGCGTTTCCTTGTAGATAGAGATGCCCCCCACAGTAGAGCTTCATGAGTTCGTGTCGATGTACCCAGCTGTAGCGCTAGCCCACCACGATAATAATGTAGCACGCTCCGATACCCGTTCTATACCCATCTCAATTGTCTCCATTATACCCGCTTACCACATCCGGGGAAGACCTCGGCTGCTCCCGACGAGCCGATCCGAAGTGACGCATGTTCGGATCCCGGCGCAAGTCGCGTGTTCGAGCTCGGGTCGGATGTGCCCAGAGTCCAGACGACGTCACGGCCCACATAAATTGTCTCCGGCCTCGACCCTCCGCCCTAGGCCGTCTCTCCCACCTGCGCTGTCATCCTCCGCAATATCTACGCTCCCACAGAATCCTCATTGTATCCCAACTCAGCCCACATCACCCCTTTTTTAACAAGTCGCAGGTCAGGAGAGGAGTGCAATATGCCGCGCGAGATTGTAAACGTGCAGGTAAGCGGCTGTTCCGTCATCGATAGGCCAGTTACTCAAGGGGCATGTCGTATTTTATAGGCGGGCCAGGTAAAGAACAGCTACGGGTTTAAACATTGCACGAAGACTGACGTCTATGCAACGCTGCGCCACAGGCGGGAAATCAGGTCGGAGAGAGCTTTTGGCGAATGCTCCTTGCGGAACATGGCCTGGACGAGGAAGGGGTGAGCACCGCTGTGATCTCTCTGCCGTTCGGTATCGCTCACAGGACGATTCTGTGGCAGCACTACCAAGGGAATGATCCTCTCCAACTCCCCCGTGTACGCATCGCGCTCCAGCCCCATGGCACATTCGAGGGTCTTGGCAACTTATAAGGTTGGTGTTCTATATGCAGGTCGGGGTCTACTTCACGGAGATCGAGCATTCGGGCATGCGCACCAAGTACGTGCCGCGCAGCGTGCAGGTCGACTTGGAAGAGGGGGTATGCAATCGCGTGAGTAATTACGTCCATTATCCCCCACCCTCAGCGTAACCGATGATGGTCTCAGATTCAATCAGGGCCCTTGGGGCACCTATATCGTCCGGACACGTATGTGACGGCCAGTAGCGGTGCTGGAAACAACTGGGCGAAAGGATGTAAGTACTTGCAGTCTGTACGGCATGCAGCGACTGATTGTATGCGATTGATCTGGCTGTTAGTCTACACTGAAGGTGGGGTTTGATATATCTCTGCGTGTCTACAGTCGCTGAGATGAGCGGCCAGGCGCGGAGCTCATGGACACGATTCTGGTAAGTTGCTTTGCCGCACATGTGTGAATAACTGCTCACTCCCGCTTCACAGGAACTTGTCCGGAAACAGACGGAGCCCTGCGACGCCCTTCAGGGTTTCCAGATCCTCCACTCCCTTGGTGGTGGGACGGGCGCGGGCCTCGGCTCGCTGATGCTTTCTAAGTTCCGAGAAGTTGTGTGACCTCCTATCCGCGCTTTCTGCCCCCTGATGTGAATACTGCAGGAATATCCCGATAGGATGCTCTCTACCTACTCAATCCTGCCTTCTCCTAAAGTATGTCTATGGGGGAGAGATCCGCGAAGACCGTACTAATCCGTTCTCTTCTATCAGGTCTCCGAGACAGTTGTCGAGGTAGAGTTGGTTTCAACTGGATCAAACAGAGTTGCTCACACCACTTTAGCCTTACAATGCTCTACTCTCGGTTCACCAATTGGTCGAGAACAGCGATATGACGCTCTGTATCGACAACGAGGCGCTCTATGATGTTACCCAGAGGACACTCAAGGTCAAACAGCCATCTTTCGACGACCTGAATAACGTCGTCGCCCAAGTTATGTGCGGTGTCAGCACTAGTTTGCGTTTCCCCGGGCAGCTTAACGGGTATGTTCTCAGTCCTGCTAGGCCCGTTGAGATATATTGACGTTTCGTAGTGATCTACGGAAGCTTGCCATGAACCTCATCCCATTCCCCCGCGTAAGTTACATGCTCGATTGTGGCAATCCTACAAGATGGGCTCACCATCGTGCCAGCTACACTTCCTTATGCCCAGCTACGCACCCTTCTACGATCCTAAAGCGAGGGCTTTCCACCGATGGAACACCAAGGACCTCACGAACGCGTACGTTTTGGTTGTTACACTCTCGTCCACGCCCTCTGACACCTATGTAGTCTATTTGACCGCGCCAACCTCTTAGTTGCTTGCGACCCTCGGTTTGGGTAGGTATATTAACTCCCGCTTGCAGTAGCATTACTTAAACCATATTACAGTCGCTACCTCACTGCTGCAACCATCTTCCGTGGCAAAGTAGCATCTCAAGAAGCCGAGCAATCAGTTTATGACCTCCAGAGGAAGAACTCCGCTCAATTCGTTGAGTGGATTCCGGACAACGTTTCAGTTTCGCTTTGCTCGGTCGCTCCCGTCGGCCAGACACAAGCCGCGACGTGCCTAGCAAACTCTACTGCCATCCAGGAACTTTTCAAGCGCACGCTTACGCAGGTATGGGAGCGCCTTTCAGTGAATACTTCGGCTATCCTGATTATTATTCGCGCGTAGTTCTCCGCGATGTACAAGCGTCGCGCGTTCCTTCATTGGTACACTGGTGAAGGTATGGACTCGATGGAGTTTTCCGAAGCCGAGAGCAACACACAAGATTTGATGTGAGCAGCGTGAGTTCGCATCACTTATTGTTCTAACTTCCTCTTCAGTGCGGAGTACCAGCAATATCAGGAGGCGATTGTGGAAGATGAAGAGGACGTGGAGTACGCTGAAGAAGGTGAGACGTATGGGGGTGAAGAGGGTGCCCAGGAGGAATAGCAGGACGGACAGTGAAGTCTGGTCTCTGCTTTATCTCCCAGCGCACACTATGTCACGAGTATAATCTCCGGGATGCTTCGTCTTTGGATATCTCTATATCACTAATCTACTGGAAATCTACATGGCGTGCTGTTCGCGCCTCACTCACCCTACCCATGGCTGAAATTACATCCAGGATGTCATCGGATCCCATCACTGGACCGACCTCATGTTTGCCACGCTGCCCCATGGAAGTACCCTTGATTTTGTTCTGCGGCCGTTATGAACGCCCTTGGGAACGGTAGGCAAGAGTGCATTGCCTCCAAGCTGCCACAGTAATACCTCATTATCGTAAAGTGACCGATAGACATCACCCGAGGTTTATCCGAGGGGATGCAAACGACCTGAAACTGGAAAGCCAACAAACTAAACTTCGCGCACTCAAAATCTTCCGAAGTCAGAAGCACAATTCAAACGCAATTCTGGGGGCTCGAGAGCCCTTATCGCGTCTTCGATGGCGTCAGAACGACAGGCCAGATATTGACGGCCGCCCGCGACGGCGTTTGCTACTCTAAGTGCAGTCCTGTATGCTTTCCCTCGTGATCCTTGTCCTCCATTACGGGGGTTGCCTTGTGACTCACTTGACATATCTCTAGTGGCATAGTGAGCTCACGGCAACCGGCATGCCGCAAGTCTATTTCAAGCGGCCGTGACTGCTGAACGAGCGGCGCGGACTTGGGAAACCCTGACCTCCGTATAAAAGGGCAGTCGAACAATGACGCCCACACGAGACACCTTACCTCAAAATTCCTCCACCTTATCCTTGACATCTAAAGCAGAGACTACAACAGAGTCATGACGCAACCTCCGCAGTTCGGCCCGTGCCCACCTCGCTTCTCTGATCTAAAGAAGGAGATCGCGGATTCATACGCTGACTTCGAAGCTGGCGTCACGAAGGCGTGGGGCGAAATCCTCACTGAGCTCGACAAGGTGACCAAGGACATCGCTAGCCAAGGATCACAGGTGTGGGGCCATACTGCTCTTGCGCACCTTCCTGAGCTTATATTCTCTGTGATTTTTCAAGGGAGTTCCAGAGGTGAACTTCAGCGAGCTCAATGCCTTGAGCGAGGACCGTATCGCAGAGATTCGGCGCAAGGGCTGCGTAGTCATTCGTGACGTCGTGGACGACGAAGAGGCGAGGACTTGGCAATCATGGCTGCGCGAATATGTCTCCAAGAACCCTCAGGTAGACGGTAATGAAGCAAGTGGACAACCTGACATAGCATACGCTGATCCGATATCCCAGGTATGCCGGAGAACGACAAGCAATTCTTCCAGCTATAGTACGTTGGACAGTGTTCACCCCCTTTGGCGTTCGTTGACCATTGCCTATCGCAGCTGGACGAAGTCGCAGGTCCGCGGGCGTTCGCACCCGAACGTGCTCAGCGCGACGACGTGGCTCAACAATATGTACCATGCGAAGTCGGGCCAGAAACTGGACGATGTCGACCTCCAGACACCTCTGACTTACGCGGATCGCTTCCGCATTCGCCACCCGGGGGTGCAGTGGGACGCGCACCCGCCTCATGTGGACGGTAGACACCTTCAATTTACACAGGGGGTCAGTTACTGACGTCAACTCTAGGTGGCGGAATCGAGAGGTGGGAGGACAAGTTCTTCCGCGGCTGCTTCGAGGACATATTGACGGGTGACTGGCGCAACCACGATCCGTACGACCTCGAGAACCGGATCCACGCGCGGAGTTCGCTGTACCGTCGGCCGAATCAGGTGTGCTCTCACTGGCTAGACTCGTTGCCACCGAAGGACTGATCTGACCGAGGGCTCGAAGGCGACGGTGTTCAGGACTTATCAAGGCTGGCTCGCGCTGAGCGAGACAGCCCCTAACGAGGGCACGCTTCAGGTGTTCCCGAATGTCATGCTGTCGAACGCGTACACGATCATTCGTCCGTTTTTCACGCCCAAGGAAGGTCGCAGTGCCGAGTCCTTCAACCCCGATGACTGGAAGTACGGTGCGTGCCTCTTACGTGGCATTGCCAGTCGGCGACTTCGTGCTATGCTCACTTCGGGGACTATCCAGACATTTCGGACCCCGAGTTCCACGGTATCTACGCGTTCGGAGAGGCATTTATTGGGCCCCGGCCGAACACCAAGACACATCCGCATCTCAGGCTCGATGATACGATGGTCTCAGTGCCGAAGGTATACCCAGGAGACATGGTCTTCTGGCACTGCGTACGTCCCCTTGCGGCGGTCTTGCTTGCCGTAATGAGTAGAGTGGCTGAATATGCTGTAATGTAGGATGTGATCCACGCCGTGGAGAAGCAACACACCGGTAATGAGGACTCAACCGTGATGTACATCCCGGCGATGCCGTACACGGCTATCAACGCGGCGTATATTGAGAGGCAGAAGGAGAGCTTCCTGAAAGGTATCGCGCCGCCCGACTTCCCGGTCAACTCCGGTGAGGGAAGCTGTGTGGGGGTAGCCAAGGCGGATGACATTGCAGACCCAATCGGCAAGCGCGCTATGGGCTTTGCGATTCAGGTGGCTTGAAAACGCTCCTTCTTGGGGGATATTTTGTAAGTCGACTTGGAAATGTGTACGCTGGAAGCCGGTGTTGTAGTCAAGTAGCAATGTACACATGTGATTCGATCTGGCATATGACCATTGATCTATCGTACAAAAAATACAACCTCGTACAACTATTGAAGCCTTAATACGCTTGAGACACCATTGTCATTCACCAGCGCAGGTAAGGAAGGAATTTCCCACTGAGAACGCAAGGGAGAAGACATGAGCGACAATAGTGTACACGGGCATATGGTTCACATACTCGAATGTGAGAACAACCCGGTCGCCTTTAGGGTCGGGCTTCCTGTCGACTTTGACCTTGCAATCGATCATAGACATGATGCCGTCGCCGAACTTCTCGTGAATGAGAGCCTTGATTGGAGTACCGTAGACGAGGACACCCTAAGTATGCACGCGTATTAGTTTTAAGACGGAAACAGTAAGCCACTGGAGACATACCTCAAAGAGACGATAGAGGAGAGGATCCTGAGGTGGGACCGGGCCGAGGCCGCGGCGCGGGAACCAGTTCTCACCAATCTCAGCGGTCAGGCTGGCGGAAGGGACATCTAGCAAGTCGCCAAGCTTCGCGAGTTCCTCATTGGTCGCCTTGGCCTGATTTATCGGGCGAATCAGCAGAGGCCGGACCGCCCATCAGGAGGGCGCATACCTGGCCATAGAACAAGGCGGCAACCCAGGCCTCATCGTGGTCGATGGCCTTGCCAATAGCTTCAAACGTCATCCCTACCGAATCGTGCTAGTTAGCGAAATAAGGCTCGCGCTGGTCCATTGGACGCCTTTACCTTTCTTAGCCTTTGCCTCGAGAAGCTGAGCACAGATCGGGGGGAGATCGGTAAACGGCTCGCTGGTCGAGCTGAGCTTCTGCGGACGGTAGTCACATGGCTTGGTTGAGTCATCTCTGAATTGAGAGCAAAGCACATACGAGAGTACTTTGAGACATGGCCAGTAACAAAGACGTGCTGCTGGGTGGCAGTAAGAGGTATTGAGCAATGCTGGGAAGGTCGAGACACTGTGAGAGATCTGGGATGTCGAAAGGCTAGCCTTATATACCTGAGTGATTCACAGAGAGACAGTCTCAGGAGGTACACTCGGCGCTACGGCGACTGGAGCAAGCGCCCACGTGACGGTGCCTCCCGTGTCGGTAACACGGTGTCCTTCGGGAAGCGGAGAGAAACGGGAGCGACGACAGCGCTGGATGAGCGAATCGACGACGCCGGAGGTTTGAGGTCGGACGCCGACGGGGGAGGCGCCCTGGATATAGACATCCCGCGTCTCGCCGTTAGGAGGCGCAAAAGCGGGAAAACGGTGGTGTATGGAAGGAACAGGCCGGCCGTAAAGTGGTTCGTGTGCAAAATATCCGTGCAAGGCCGGAAGAAGCCTTGAGGTTTTCAAAATGCACGCGTGGGCGAGAGGAGTAAGTGGATTGCGGACAGATGCAGTAGTCTACAATGACTGAGCACGACGTCAGCGGATGCCACAAGTATGAACCATGTGCACACTCACAACTTAGACAGGCATCCGCGTGCAGCCCTGGATGAAATTTCCGTCATGATTGAGCGGTACCATCCTGCTCCGGTGACACAGGTTTCCAAACATCCTTCGTGGCATGCATCACTTCGTACAGTTGACCTAGCTGCTCTGCCGACATCTATGCCCGCTGCCTTAGATAGGGCTTATGGAATGCTTAGCAGTAGTCCGTACACACCTTTTCTAGCGTCGTTGGATCCAGCAGTTTTCCTCTGAAAGACTTAGCCCCATCAGGGCCTGCAGGTAGTTGGTCGAGATACACCTTCCATTGCGACAAGAATCCGATTATATGGACTTTATTAGTGGTCTCTTTATGCCTGCGGAATTCTATGTGCAGCTACGAGTTAGGCGTATACATGAAGAAACAAGTGCCAGTCACTCACCAGCTTTCACATAGTCATCCCCCAACGAGCGCATTTCATATTGCAGGTGCCTATGCGCTCGTAGTATTCTACGGTATAGACTACCACCAAAGACATGAGCTTAGGGAGGGGCTTCCAGGGCCTGAAGACGTACGGCAGTGGAGGTAGAAGTGCCGCGCTCGCCTCACGGAGGTTCAGAGGTTGTTTGGAGATAGATTCAGCAAGGCGAGCACCGGTCGCTCGAAACATTGTGACGGATCCTAGAAGAGAGTTTGCAGAATGTGTAGGCCTAAGTAGCAAAGTACGTGTAGTGGAGGAAGGGGAGGAAGGGGTCAAGGTGGCTGCCGGCGCTCTCCCCGCTCACGCTTCGACCACGACCTGCTCGCATACATTCGACAACGTTCTCTAAGGCCACCCTCTTAGACGTGTCCCTCTCTCTTGCAACTGTCTCAAAGCATTCTGACCCGGCTGAAAATGGCTCCCAAAGAACCAACTCGCGCTCAGCTGTCTTCAAAACTGACCTATCAGGCTCAGGTGCCCGCGTTCCTGCGGCGGATGCAAGGCGCAGTGGGCGGGCGTAGGGACTCGGATGAGGAAGACGACGAGTTCGAATACGACGGCTCAGGCAGGCCCCCTATTCCACGCCGCCCAGCCATCCCGACCCGTCCAGATGACGACCCGGGAAGCGCGGAGGAAGACGACGGTGACGAGAAGCCACAGGTGGTAGTGCTCAAGGAAGGGAAACACTTGTCGGAGAGGGAAGTAGAGAATGAGAAGCGCAAAGGTACGCTTTTGCATCTCTCTTGTGTCCTAGCGGCGTTGTGAACGCGTTTCCTTCTACTAGCCAAGGGTCTACCGCCTCTTCTTGAGCCCACAGCACAAGGTGACGCGGCAAAGAGTGCGGATGCAACCAAGGCCGCACCAGAACCGAAGTCCGCGAAATCACAAGGCCTCTCCTTCTCGTCTGGGAGTGCCGTTAAGGGCAAGAACGCGAAGCGCAAGGCGGTTGGAGACGGCCGCGACGACGCAGAAAAGCCCGAGGTCGCCGCAAAAGGCACCAAGAAGAAGGCGAAGAAACCGGAGAAAAAGTTGTTGTCGTTCGACGAAGATGCTTAGTGCACGCGATATGGTCCCCCTTAGACCGAGGGGCGAAGTTCTCTACTGTATGCACGCTTCAAACAATTCGTAAACCGTGGATTGGCTGACGTGTGTCTGCAACTAGTCTGGACGAAGGCCCGTTCTACTCGAAGCCTACAGAAAGAGGGCCCATACCGTGAACACGAAGGTCAAAATTACACCCACAGCTCCCGACTTCTCCAGCGCCCCATTCGTTACAATCCGCTGTGGCAAGACAGTGGCGGTCGCGATGAATGAGCTCCACGCCGCCTGCGTCGCCGCGGGGATGGTCGACGTCCCCTGCGTAGCCGACGACCCAAAGAAGATCTCGTTCCCCCCAGGCAAGAACTCGCCCGCAAGCGCCTTGTCCTCCCCGCCGACGACGACCGTGCCCGACACGGTCCCGTTCCTGTTGTTCCCGAGCACGAACTCGCGCAGGAACACGAGCGCCTGCGCGGGCCGCCACATCGGCACGAGGTGGCCCGCGCCCGCGAAGAGGACGTACGCGAGCCCGCGCTCCTGGTGCACGATCCCCGCGAACGCGCCCGCGTCGTCGAACCAGGGCGTCGCGGGCGGCCGCGTGAAGCCCTGCGTGCCGCCGAAGGTCATGTTCTGGATGATGACCTCGGTGCCGCGGTGCTGCACGAGCGAGTCGTCGTTGCCGGAGTAGAAGACGATGGAGACGTTCGCGGCGGACGCGTTGGCGGCGAGCTCGGAGAGGAACGCGGCGGGCTCGACGGACGGGTCGCCGTACTGGTTCCCGACGGAGCGGTCGTGCTTGGAGCCGAAGGGGTAGTTGAAGTTGCGGATCCAGTTCTTGGACGTCGGCGCGTGCAGGGTGGCGCGCGTGCGGTTGTCGTTGAAGAAGGAAGAGGCGTTCTTGAACGGTTCCGGGTTCGTCGCGTCTGGTATGTCGTACACGTCGAAGTCGCCGTTGGCTGTAACACGCCAAAACCTCCCCCGTCAGCAACCGCCCTCCCCAATTAATCGCGAGGACATGTAGTAGACAGGCACTCACACCACGGGAACGTGAAGTTGACCGCGTAATCGATCAGCTCGTCGAGGAGGAAGCACCCGTAGAACGGATCGATCGTCCCGTTCGCGCGCCCCGCGAGGTCCCGCTTCCACCGCTCGCGCGCGGCGTCGCGCCGCTCAAAGTGCCCCGCGCGCTTCGCGAGCGCCGGGCTCCCGTGCGCCGCCGCGAACTTTTCCGACACGGCCGCCTGCACCGTCCGCGCGCGGGCCTCGGTCGGCTGGAGCAGTGAGAGGGCGAGCGCGGAGTCGTCTGCGGAGGGCTCGACGAGATCGAGCGTCGGGAAGGGCCCGCCTTGTTGTGGGTAGGTGAGGTTGAGGTCGAAGGCGCAGAGGTGGGTCCTATACCCGCGCCCGCGCGCTCTCGGTCAGCATACGAGTGGTGGCGTTTGGGCGGGAAGGGGGGAGACGCACTGTTCGCGGAAGAAGCTGAACACGTCTTGGTCGTACCCAATGAGCGCTGGGTACGTCTCAATGATGTTCACCTGGCGGAAGGGAGGGCCCGGTGAGGCGTCGAAAATCAGCACGAGGGCGCTCCGCTCACTGTAGGCAACATCTCGACCGTAGCTTGAGATCCGAGCGAGCCGTCGCCTATAGCGATTTTGCGCAGGTTGACAGGGGGCTTCTCTCTCTGGAAGATGTGTTTCGTAATGTAGGGCTACCGCGCGAGTCGGATTTAGCATATGGTGGCGAGCACGATGAGAAACGGCTCACGATGTATGTGCCAGCATAGCTTTCGCCTGTCAGGAACAGAGGGCGGGTAGCGAGGCTGGGGAAGACTTTCACTAGGTTAGTGAGAAAGCCGATCTGTAGAAGGAAAGGGATCGACAGTTATGCTTTAATTTCCCCTTGGCAGTTTAAGAGTTCTGCTCACGAAGTCTTCTCCCATCTGGTCTTCATCAGGAACTAAATGACAGTTGTAAGTGATCGATGTTGTAAGAACGGGAGTGTAACATGATACATACTATAACCTGTCGAGTCGGACGTCGAGAACCCAGTACCTGAAAGGAGCTTCAGTTGGGTGCCGAGCGATATATTAAAGCAGACACAAGGACTAACCTACAGGCTGGTCGATCCAGATGGTGTCAGCCAAAGTGTTCCAACTGAAGTTGTTGTGGACCCAAGTGCCGTCGGCTTGGACATGAACAGGGCCATTCTGGTTTCGTCCAAAGTTAACACGGGGTTTATTCCACGAAAGGGCTGTGCAGTCGGACCTCGGTAGTAAGAGCGATCATGCCGGAGGAGCCGGGTCTAGTGCAGAACAGAGTACGTCGGATACAATACACTGGCTTTCACAATACAGCATCCTCACCCGCCCTGGAGCCAGATGATCCAAGGTTCTGTATTGCTCTTACTCGCCGGGACGGTCAAGGATCCGCCCGGGCCGGGTTTCTCAAATGCCCAAAAGAAGAGGGTGTCGTTAGGATGGCCTGCACGATTGACTGCGATGTTGCCTGCATAGTTGCGCGGTAGCGATCCAGTGATATTTGGAAGTTTGTCCGTGACCTCAAAGTCTAGTGGCGAGGTCAGCGCGAAAAGAATGCAAACCACGGCAGATGTGCCTCACATTTTTGCCATTGGGGGCTGTAGTCCCCTTTGGGCTGGCCGGGCCAGGCGTGGGGGAACGTGTTAGGGATGTCGCTCTGGCCAAGGACCTTTGAGCATAATCCGAGGGCGAGCGTGAGTAGGGATAAAGTGGTCGGGGGCATGACAGGACGAAGGTGCTCTCTTCACAAGGGAGAGGCACGTAGAGGCGGTCTGCAGCTTTATATGCCACTGCCGGAGAAAACGCCATTTAGAAGGCCGGGCGAGGCATATACGCGTGCATGCGCTGCTTGATGATAACACGACCATCGTGACCGAATCGTGGGGATATGGCCGTGTGGAAGAAGTCGTTGTATGATGAGGAGATGAGGAAGACGGATTGCGATGAACAGGCCCTCAGAGTAGACGTTTAGGAGACAGACGAGGCGGCAGATGACATGGCGGGATATGTTGAGCAAATGAGATCGAAAGCGAGAAGACGGGGAGTTACGGATATTCCTGTCCACGAAGACGAAGTCACGGACTTGCGGAGGGCCCTCGGCGTCTTCCACACACTTGCTCTTCATGGTCCTTGGGGATTAAAGCGCAAGATGAACGTCCTGAAATGGAAGACCGGTCAGGTGCTCCGAGATTCTTGAAGATGGGACCATGAGGGACGCGGAACCTGTTGCGTAAGGGTTCCGCTGACAAAGACGCACGGAAGTGGACCGAGTCGATAAACCGGAGGTCAGCACCGTCGTACGAAGCCCCGTGAGCCTCAATTCATTGCTTCAAGCCACAAGTGTCATTTCCATTAGGTACGTAGCGAGTATACATACACGATGTCTCGTACCGAGCGTGCGGAATTCCTCTTTCTCTCATAGTATAGGTGAGGCCAAAACTCTGTATTCATGTTCGGTGTTTGCTTAGCTACTGTGCTACTAGCATGTGTGAGTTCTATCCCCAACGAGGTAAGGCCAACTTACGATTGCGTCATCAGTATCAAACATACTGTATATATACTGATATTTGTATACCGCCCCTTCCTTCGTAAAGACGGTGAAAACAGCAAGAAGACCAGTCGGTGGGCCCAGTGGCTGGTCACTGCGGCGTGCTCAAAGTCCGGCACCGGGGGCGTCGACAGGAACGACATCATTTTTGCGATCAACTCAGTGAGGAAAGCTGGAGCCGATCGGACGTCTCCGTGCAGGCAGTGTCGGGGATCGACCGTCTGAGCCCGCGCGGCGTCAGCGCGGTCAGAGCATGGGGATCCCGAGACTGATCCAACGCGGAAACAGAAGCAAGCAAGACAGCGCGCACGACAGGTAGATGGGGACGAGTTAGGCAACGAGCGTGTTTAATTATCGAGGACGCGTCGAGGACAAGCGAAATGGCGGCTATGACGAGGGCGGGTGTGCCGGGGCCGGGGGGCGGACAGCGACGGGGAGGCCGACGACGCTGGCGAGCTGCGGAGATGGCGACGGGGCGGCGGGGGTGATCGGAGCGACGGGGGAGGACGAGGCAATCAGTGGGGGCAGGGCCGCGGGCGCGTCGACGCGTCTGCTACGCGAACGCGAGTCTACCGTAGGCGGGGGCTGTCACCGAGCATGTGTCACCGAGGTCACTGACTGGGCCCAGCTCGGTCTCCTTCGTCCCTTGCGCTCTCCCCACGGCCTCGCTCGCCTGGCGCGTCTTCGCTTTCGCTTTGCCTTCTACCATGGCCTGGTCGTCGCCCCTTTGACTTTCCTTCCCCTCATTCCTTACCCATTCACCTTCCTTTCCTCCACTCTCTTGTCCGGCACAACTTTCACTCCTTCACCACACGTCTCCTGGCATTTCGACTTCCCCAAGCCATGCTCGGACAGCGTATCCTCGACTCCTTTCCGGAAATAGAGGATGGGGACGGTTCCCCTCCGGCAACCTTCCCCACAAGCCTCACTGTGCGCCGTACAAAGTCCGCAGGACTGCGTATAATTACAGAGAGTGAAGTGTTGAGATCCGACAGTTCAAAGGTGCGTCCCCCGTCCCTACTCCCCTCTGGTACCTTCCTCATGGCAGCTTCCAAAGGCGCATGCGACTCCACATTACCTCTCCGCCAACCGTCAGTCCTATCTCTCACTAAGGTATGTCGCGCGTACTAGTCTCTGAGACAGGACTCGAACCTCTCCCCAGGACTCCCGACACCAGCCACACTTTTGGACGCCCAAATCCCACCATGCAATCTCCTAAATTTCTGAGTCCCAAGATTGCTACGCCCGCATCCTCCCTGGCCTCGCCCGCCGTCCTTGCCGCACGTCGGCACACACGCTACATTCAGGCCGAGAGTGCCCTGCGGACAGCGGTGGAGGTATCTTCGTCCGAGACGTCACCAGAGGAGCTTCAAATCCGCGCCCTTGAAAAGGCGACAGCCATGCTCAGCGAACAGGCGAACGAAGCCCAGGCATCTGCCAAGAAACTTCGAGCCTGTCTGGCCAAGAAGGAAGAGAGTGGTCTGACTCCAGAAGAGGTCAAATCCATGCAGCGCGAGGCCTGGCTTGAAGAACGCAGAGGCGCTGTCAGGCAAGACCAGTCCACCCACACCCAAAACATCCTCACGCAACTTTGCTCTCCAATAACGGAAACGCCGCCTCCATTGGTCGAGTCGCCATCTGCCATGTCGAAGACGGAAGCCAACTTGCAAAAGTTCTTGCAGCGGTCTCCGACCCGAGTTGGGTTCTCTGCCCGCAAGACAGCGAGCAGTCCCGCACTTGGGCAGCGGCGGAAGACCATCTCCCAGGTCCAGCCGATGCAGCTCCGGCCATCTGCCCTTGAACTTGCGCTACGGTCCCCCGTGGAGCTGAACCCTCGGCGAAATTCGCTCGACGGTCAGTATATGCGCAGGCAATCCGTCTCCACGGATGTGACATGCGTGTCAGAGAACTCGAGTGAACGCACCGCGGTGGTGCCTCGATTGAAGCTAGCGACAAACAGGAATCTGAAGCCGCCCATCTCTTCTCCATCTCCTCTCTCCCCTGGGCCTGGTGGGAGCGTCCGCATCGAAACGCCAGCGCAGCGGCCGCGTCCACGCGACACGCTGCTCGCGGAGGTGGGCAATGTCCCGCTCCCAGACTACGTCGTTGACCTCCTCGAGGATCTCGTCGCGTCCTCTCTGGACGTCACGCTCCCCGCTCTCTCCCCCTCCCCTCTGGCCGTCCGCGCCCCGCCCTACCCTTATGGCGCGCCTCCCGACTCCCCGCGCCGCGCGTCCCTTTCCATGCCCGACTTCTCGC
Organism: Porogramme epimiltina; assembly: GCA_900155495.1. NCBI lineage: Eukaryota > Fungi > Basidiomycota > Agaricomycetes > Polyporales > Polyporaceae > Porogramme > Porogramme epimiltina. The sequence goes on from FTLJ01000982.1 coordinate 32,737, forward strand.
GCGTCGACTTCGACGAGCCGCCCCTGCCCCTGCCCCCGCCCCCGCTAGAACCACGCTACCGCCCCCCGTCGCTGATCATCGACCGCCTCCTGAACAGGTCCGACGCCACGTCCACGTCCCTCTCCATGTCCGCGTCGCCGTCCCCGCCGTACTCGCACGCCTCGTCCGCGTCGTGGTCGCCCGCGCCGTCGCCCGTGCCCGCGCCGCCGCGCCGGCGCTCGGGCACCGCGAGCTCGCACCGGCGCGCGTCGACGACGCAGAGCCTGTACGTGCCGCCGCAGTCGCGCTTCTCGTCGCTCCGGCTCTCCACGCCCTCGCTCGTCGCCGTGCCCGAGGCGGACGTCGCGCACGCGGGCACGTGCCCCGCGCGCCCGCAGACGTCCATGAGCGCGTACTCGGGGCGCGTGCTCGACTCGCCCGAGGCGGGCCTGGACCGCGAGTACGGCGGCGGCGCCGCGCGCGGGGAGGACGACGACGAAGACGCGCGGGGAGATGGCGACGGCGTGCGCAGGCGCTTCTCGATGGCGTCGTTCAGGCGACGGAGGTTCAACTCGGAGGGCAACGTCAGGGCTGCGGCGGACGAGCGCGAGGAGCTGCACGACGCGCAGAGCGTCCGCCAGGCCTTCCCTGGCGACGCCGACGGGGGCGTGTTTGCGCGCGTGCGGCGGCGGCTGACGGGGCGCAGGCTGAAGTAGGTTAGGCTGGTCGCCGTCGCGGGCCAGTTGGGCGTCGGGTGTCGGGTGTCTGGGATCCGGAAAAGGTATTTTGGCGGTTGATCTCGTCTGTATCGTTATGCTGCTCTCCTCTGTCGTGTGTCTCTCTTGCCGCCTCTCCTCTCTATACTTAACTTACTACTTAGCTGCTAGTAGCCGCTCACTATTATCTCCGTACTACTATTGGTATTGTTGGGCACTTCGCTGCCCGGATTCTCTCGCGTGTATTTGTGCGCGAAGCCTCGTACTGTACATAAACCGCGGCCCGCTTGTTTCCCGTCGGCGTCGATGCGAGCCTTCGGAGGTTGCGACGTAGTCTAGAGCTCGTTACTTATTTGATATCGCCGCTCTGATTCTGAAGGCGTCGCGTAGATTTCACAAGCCTCCCCCTCCCCCCAAGTCCGCTCCGCTCTTCCCTTTACATCCGGACGTGGAATGGAGCGGCGCATTATAACTTACGTCTACTTACCTTACATGTTCTCTCCCATAAACGGGACGGTATTTCGTTTTCCTATTATCACGGGCATGGGACCCTGCCTGGACGCATTCAAATCACTCATTCTACATACATCGCATACGCTATATGTGACGTACGCCGTGCACCGTCTCCTCGTTGTAGGGTACCATACTCCTAATCCACCACATTCTCGCACGCGCTTGTGCGCGGTGCCGAGCCTTCTCTCGCTTGCAATTTTCGGGGGAAGAGGGCGGGGGAGCTTGCCCAGGCACGCCGAATGTTGCGGACGTCGCGGGGGTTGCTATGGGCAAGCTGACCGGGCCAGGCGCGTGCGAGCTTCCGGAAGTCGGCGTCGGAGAACGGTGAGCCGTCTACGTTTGTGTTTATGATGCGGGGTGATTAGAGCGTCCGGTGCGCGCCGTTGTGTGTGTTCCTCCGGGTCGCGAATGCGACTATAGGCCGCGGAGTCGGGCTGCCGCCGACGGTATATGTATAAGAAGAGTCGACGAGTGGTCCCGCTGCCACGACGACGTCCTCCTAGGCCCCATCCGTGCAGCTTCTAAAAGTCTAATGGCGCATTAGTGCGATCGCTCACAGGAAGCATAGCTACACTCACAGAGTGAAGCAACGATCCGCCAGCGACTTCGTTCTAGGGAACGCGCGCGGCACTGGTGAGCACACCAAGGGCCAACGTGATTGAAGCCGAGCATGCTCACCGTTTGTTCACTGCTCGGACAGCAGCTTGTTCGGGAGGCGGTGGCTCGCCGCGAGGCCCATGAGCACCACCGTGCACATGACCCAGTACACCAGCGTCCCCCCGGCGAGGTGCCCCTGCAGAGTGGCGGAGAAGAGGGACGAGGACGCGGCGGGCGCGATGGCGCGCACGATCGACGCCGTCGTCTGCGCGAGGCCGTTCGTGAGCCCCAGGACTTTCTGGTTCGGCGCGCCGTCGCTGATGTAGATGAAGATGCAGCCTGCGGCGCGTAGCGCGTAAGTGCTCCGCTTCTCCGAGTCGGCGGCGCGTGGAGAGTAGGAGGAAAGACGGTCACGACTCACCCCACGTCATGTACGAGCCGACGTACAGGGCGAACTGCAGAACGATGAGCGCCCACGTCGCCGCGCCGGCGCCTCCGTGGCGCTTCGTGACGAAGCTGAGGAGAGGGAAGAGCGCGAAGACGGCGAAGAAGAGGCCGTACGCGAGCGTGTAGAGCCACTTGGAGCCGAGGCGCCGGTGGGCGGGCGGGAAGGCGAACACCTGCGCGACGCCGCCGACGAGGCCCGCGACGCCCTGGACGACGCCGATGGTGAAGGAGCTGAAGCCGAGCCCGCCGAGCGGGACGCTGGTCGAGTACATGAGCGGGACGAGCACGACGACGCACTGGTCGGAGAAGGCGAGGAAGGCGTAGTTGAGGATCGTCCAGAGGATGCGGGGGACGAGCATGGCGCGGATGCCGATTGGGGCGTCTGACGAGGGAGAGGTGATGTCTAGAGTAGGTGCGGCAGCGACGGTACTTGAGACGTCGACTTTGTCTTTCTCCTCGTTATCGACATTGTAGTGGGGCGGACGTAGCGCATCCACTTGCTCTACAGTAGCTTGTCCCTCAGGATCCGGTAGAGGTGCTGTTGATGGTGCATCCTTCGAGGTCTGGCGTTTGGAGGGTGGCAGAGTCTAAAGACGGGTTAATGAAGGTTATGGAAATCGAGTTAGGGGAACCGCTCACCTCTTTCAAGCCAATGGATGCGAGAACAAATGCGCTGAGGGACAGGCACGCAACGATGATGCAAGGCAGGAAATAAGGGTACGTGCTCCAGAACGACGAGCCACGGAAAGCGGGCCAGCGATCTGCGGGTTGCGAGAACACGCCTCCTATGATGGGTCTATGAGAGAAACGCACGAGTGGGCAAGAACGACGATCAGTGACATGAAAGCTTAATGAAGGTAAAGAACGTCATACCCTAAAGTGCTTCCCAACGCCCAAATCATAGGCAGGAATGCAAACCCCCTCGCGCGATTCGTGGTGTCCGTGATCTCAGCCATCATGCTCTTCGTGACGCCAATGTTGCCGTTGAGGGCCCCTTCAGCGCAACGGGCAAGCACGAGGGCCCAATAGTCGCGTGCAAGCCCGAAGCCGATCATAGAGAGTGTGAGGCCTAGCAGACCACCTAGGAGGACGGGTTTCCGCCCGATTCGGTCCGACGCCCGACCCCATTGAAGGACGCAGATCGCTTCTGTGGCGTAGAATGCGGACTCCTACACGTTGACCGGAACGGGGTTTGGGTCACTCATTGGCGGTGTGGATGAGAGGTGAGTGAGACACCTACAATGAGCCCTGCGAAGTACCCGGTTTTGCGCTCGTCGCCGCCTGTTACGCCAGTCTGTCTGACAAGCTGGTTTACGAATGGATAGATGACCGTGGAAGTGACCGGCTCTGCCAGTTGGAGGTAGAGAAGGAGGAAAAGCTGCAATTTGGGGAGAGGTGTCTCTTGTACGTTTCTGCGGTTGTGTTCTGCCGGTGAAGGGCCCTGGACTGAGGCATCTGGGAGGTCCTGCGTTCGTGGAGCAGTCTGGATATCGTTCAACGGCACGTCGCCTTGGAGGGTGCCTTGGGAACGGTGAGTCATGGTGAATGGAATGAGAGAGTGGAATTGCAGCGAGATAGGGTATACATATGGGTCGGCGAGCGTCGGAAGTCTGGGGAAATTTTGCGGAACACCACTCAACATGCACGTTCATCCACAACACACAAAGCGTATCGCCCGGTCCGATGGCCCACGGCTAGAACATTTGGAATTAGCGGTGAATTGTGGGCTTCGATCTGAAATCAGGTCCTCACCTGAGCCACGGACGAGCGGATAACTGACTCATTTCGGCGCTTGATGGAGCTTGACTGGCCTTTCCGCACTGAAGATTTACGCAAAATCACGCCTACTTACTCATAAAGGAGAGCAGAATCCACATCATGGGAGAGGGACGGTGGCACACGAGATGAACTTGTTTTCGGCACTCAGCCGTAGATGATATTCCGTGCATGCGGGTATATCGACCTTATGACCGAATTATATCAAAAGTACTGCTAAAACACCATGACTCCATCGACTGTGCACCGCGCAAGTGCTTTTGGGTGTGCTGAGCAAGATGCCAGCCCACCTTTTAAGACTGCCTGTCGGGGCGGAGAGAGCGGACAACCTTGCCTGTAAACGTCGCGCGATTAGTCTCCAGTAGCAACAACACTTGCACCAGATGAACGTACCTGCGCGCCAGATCTCCTGCTCATCGATCTCCTTGAGCTCCTTCGCGAGGTCCTCACGGTAGGTGTCGCGGCCGTTGAACTCGAGGCTGCGGCGCGTCTCAGAGCCGTTCTTCACGCTCTCGTAGAGGCGCTCGAAGACGGGAAGGTTGGTCTCCTCGAAGATCTTGGCCCAGTCGAGGGCACCACGGCGGGCAGTGGTCGAGCACGCGTTGTACATGTAGTCCATGCTGATCATGAACAGTTAGGAGTGTTCACTGAAGATGTGGCCCAATGCACGTACCCGTACTGGCCAACGAGGGGGTAGAGGGACTGGGTAGCCTCCTCAACGGTCTCGTTGAAGGCCTCCGACGGGGAGTGGCCGTTCTGGCGGAGGACCTTGTACTGAGCAAGGAACAGGCCCTGGATGGCACCCATCAACTGCGCAAACGCGTTAGCACGCCCACGTGACTGAGAAGCATGCAAATACTTACGACACCACGCTCGCCGTAGAGATCAGAGTACACCTCCTTCTCGAAGGTCGTCTCATACATGTAGCCGGAGCCGATGGCGACACCAATAGCAACGGCCTTCTCCTTGGCCTTGCCAGTCACGTCCTGCCAGACGGCGACGGAAGAGTTGATGCCACGGCCCTCCTTGAAGAGGGTGCGGACCGTGCGGCCCGAGCCCTTGGGCGCGACGAGGATGACATCGACGTCGGTGGGGCAAACGACCTTGGTGTCCTCCTTGTAGACGACGGAGAAGCCGTGCGAGAAGTAGAGGGTCTTGCCCTTGGTGATGAGGGGCGCAAGCTTGGGCCACGTCTGGGACTGCGCGGCGTCGGAGAGGAGGTTCATGATGATGGTACCGCGGTTAATGGCCTCCTCAATGGGGAAGAGGGTCTTGCCGGGCACCCAGCCGTCCTCCATCGCCTGCTTCCAGCTCTCACCGCCCTCGCGGACACCGACAATGACGTTGAGGCCGTTGTCGCGGGCGTTGAGGCCCTGGCCGTGGCCCTGGGAGCCGTAGCCGATGAGGGCGAGGGTGTCGTTCTTGAAGTAGTCCTGGAGCTTGGCGAGGGGCCAGTCGCTGCGCTCGTAGACAACCTCCTCCGTGCCCGCGAAGTTGAGCGTCTTCATGCCGCGCGACGCCTGGGCGCAGAGTGTTGGGAGCGGCGCGACGAAAAAATGAAAATGGAACGAACCGTGACAGCGGCGCGGGGGACGGCGCTGGGGGCGGCGTTGCGGGCGAGGACGGAGTAGGCGGCGGCCTTGGCGACCTGGGAGGCCGCACGAGGGGCACGACGGGAGGCAGCGCGAGCAGCGGCACGGAGGGCGAAGGACGACATGGTGGTTGGGGGAACACGTCTCCCGACTGCCCAGGGGTTATACACCAATTTTAGACGCCGGCGCATATACTGACTCCATCGGGCGGCTAAACGTTGCAACTCAGCGAGCGACCCCAGCCGACTCGCTTTCGCCCGACCGTACGACTTGCACGTTCTTGCGCGAACGTGAGCACTCCCGCCCTCCTCCTCCCGCTCAGACAGGTCGTCCAGCCACCCCTACGTCATACATACGCCCTCTTGATCGCTCGGGCCGTACACCATATGGTTCCCTCATCTTAGCGCTCGAACACCCATGCGGACGGCGAAGTCCTCGCAGCGAGGCTCTGCAAACACGCTAAAGATGTTTGCCAGCATAGTATCACAGCGGTTTCCGTGTTTTGTGACTGGGGTACATTAACATCCGTGTCCAACAAACCTAGTTACACATCCAAGCTACAGAAATAGTATGCGCCCGAATCCTAAGAAAGTGACCATAGGAATAGGGTCAAAATAGCAATGCCTGCTGTGAACACTGCACTAGCGTTTATCCATGGTGCTGGTGCACCAGACTCGGATGAGGCCGAGGTGCTGTTGGCAATGAGTTGTAGTCCCCACATAGGCAGTACATATACGAGTCCGACGCACCTGGAGGCAGTCGCGGAGGATGAAGCCGTTGTCGAGGTTGAAACGCTTGCATTTCCCACCAGCCCGCTAGCATTGAATGCTCGGGTAGTGTTTGAGGCTAATGTCCATTGGATGCCTCCCATAACATGACCTAAGAAGGTAGCATCCTACACGGGTACCCCGGGTACATGAGCATCATGGCCTGTCAAGACATAAAGGAAACTCGCCCGCCACGTCTCGTTTAGATGCCCGAGGCTCGTGTAGAAGCTGCGCCCAGCGTTGCCACCGGCGTCGACGCCGGCACCGTGTTCTTGGAACCAAGCTGGAGGGGGGCGTCAGTGTCACGCATGAATAGAAGACGTAACAGAGCCGAAACTCGCCAGTAGGGTGGGGTGTTCCCTGGTCAAACTTGCGAGAACCAGGGTCTGGTTTCAACGGCGACGTGGGTGAGTCTACATCACTGGGTGCGGAGCGCGAGGCGCGACGCACCTGTATAACTCGACTCGTTCGCGGAGAGTACGACTACGGCCCCGATATCCCGAGGGTCTGACTTAAAGTTGTACCTAGTATCCGTCGGACATGTCAAGGTAAGTTCTCTTTCTTAGGGAAAGTGCCTATAAACTTACATCTCATCACGCACTGACCACTGCGCAGGGAGCCCGCTGGTGCTGGGGTGCGACGGCCCAATGACGTCAACGGTCTACAAACTGCCCTTAGCCCTCCCGATGCGCCCAGTGTCCCGATTTCAGAGGCTCACGGCATTTTGCAGCTCTGGGTGGTAGTCAAACGCTGCGCCTGCCGCACATACGTGATACATGTAAGCAGGGGAGTACGACGCTCGAAATGCGTTTCCACTCACCGAGCTCATGCTGGAACCAAGTCGTGTTCCTCAGCGAGTCCGACGCGGAGTGCACCCCGATGAAGTTCCCGCCCTTGTCTAGATAGCTCCGGAATGCGGTCTTCCCCGTGTCATCCAAGACTTTGTGCCGCATCCAGTGAGCCTCCACCTGAGGGACCCGAGAGGGGGGGGAGGGGGGGACACGCACCTTCGCCCGTATTGCTCAGAAAGAGCACGGCGTCGTACTGCGCAAGCGTTTCATCCACGAACCACGTCTGGTCCTCCGTGTGGTCGAACGCGATACCCGCGGAAGGCCCGAGTTGCACGAGCGCGTCGACGGCGGTCGGGATGGAGTCGTGCCGGAAATCGCGCGTGGCGGAGTAGATGAGGACGCGAGCGACGTTGAGCTGTGCGGCGTTGGCCTGAGCCATAGCGAGTGGGAGAGCTGCAGCGAGTAGCCGGAGGGCGCGAACGAGTGAGGTCATGGTCGCCGCGCAACAGGGCGAGCGGAAGGACGCGGGTGTCCGAGCATGAGAACGAGAGTGGAGACCGGAGGAACGGACGAGCTGGATACGGTTACCGGCTCCTTGGAGTTGCGAATACAGCTGCTACGTCCTATAGACAGGTAGACAACTCACACCAATATGTGCTGGACCCTGGTCGCAAGAGAGTGCGTGAAGCACTACGCATCACGACTGAAGTAGCATATCAAGTTCATGCTCACGTCACTGTGCAAAGTGAATGCAATGCGCACAAGGACCTTTCGCGCGCTTCGGTTGGCTAGCGAGCTCTGTGTCGAACTTTCGCCTTGTGTCCAAGAAATACATTTCATTCAAACATTAAAGTACACACATCCGGTGACAATGCCTGCGCAAGTTCCAAGAGTCCGATTGAATAGAAAATATTAGATAGTGTACCGGAAACCAGACAGCAGACTGATTATACCGAACGGAAACCTGGTACACAAGGGAAGAGGAGGCGCGGGTCAAATGGTATTGGAGGTCGGGAGGTGGAGGGACGGAAAAAGCGCAAACGCATCAAACTCCTTGGGGCCGGGGGATCGGGAGGAAAGTACATCTCCCTCGCCGAGCGAGACAACGGATGTGCTCTGACCCGTGTTCCAACTACAAGGCGGGTTGTATCCGCATCATCTCCCTGGATCGACGCCATGATCTCTTGGGCAGGACGGTTTACGACCACAGACGTGCGTTCGAGCTACCGTGCGCACGGCGATGCGTAGGTTGATCGGGGCATGCGGTAGCGGTTCGGGCGTGCGTAGGTTTAGGAGTAACGCAGGCCCGAAACCGTGAAGGTACGTAGGACGGTAGCCTTACCAGGCTGTACGCTAGATATCTGAGGTGACCCCGTCAGCGAGCAGCACCAAGGCACGTAGGAATGTTGTTTACCTGCCGATGACGGAAATACTATGCCGTATGTGCACACTTTGCACGGTCAAGAAGGACCAGCTAACTCGTCCTCGTGGAATGTGGGGACAGTGTCGTGGGGTACGGGAACAGGTTCGTTCCTGGCAAGCACAGTGGCCAACTCATCCTCACGCAACGGAGGCGCAGACACACCCTCCGTCGGGAGAAGAACAAGTTCGCTCTGACTCGCTACAAGGAGCTCGTCGTGGTCTGTCACGACAAGGAGCCCGGTTGCGACGATAACAGACTCGCCCTCACCCGTAGGGAGAACGGACCTATCCTCGGGCTGTGCAAGGGCGTGCCCGTCTCCCTGAGGCACCGGAATGAACACGATGTTCTCCTCCTGTGAAACAGGGAGAGCAAGCATCTCCTCCCAATGCGCCATCATGATCCGCCGAAGACGTTCCATATGTTCCTGGTCGTCCACGTACTTATCGTAATATATGCGCACCATGGTGAGAAGCTCATGCGTCGTCTTGCCATGATACTCCACGAAATTGATCGGTGTGCCGCGTTCCTCTAGCCAGTCCACCATAAAGCGTATATCGTTGCGGTCCGTGTCGACCTTCCTAAGGGTCTTTGGACGGGTAGAGGTATAAGTGGTTGACCAACGTTTGAACTTGGTCAGAATGAGGATCGAAGGGTGGAGGAGGGGAATATCTGACAGAGACGATTTGTGAGGGTCCACAGCATATCTATGAATGGTGCCCTACACACCTGTTTCACCGGCACCGAAGGTGCTCGCGATGCTGCGCGGTAGGCCCAACGTACCAGTGGCCAATGTCTCTACGAGCACGTTATTTAAGCTATCGCGTACAAGGATATCAGAGTCGGCGTCGACATCTTCATCCAATGCGAGCTGTGGGGAAACCAGTTCAAAACGATTCAGAGGAGGCAAGAGAGCGGTATTTCGTACTTCCGTGACGAAGTAGAGCTTCAGTGCGGCAAGCGCGAATCGCTGGTCGAGCTCTTTGAGCTTCTCGCGCAGTTCACGGATATTGGGGGCGTCAATAAGGACGTCTATGTCGTAAATAGGTTCTAGGTAAGGCTCATGTACGGAAAGAGGAGCGGATAATGCTCATCTGGGTTGGCCGACGGCTTCCCAGCAGCGACCACGCAAAGCCGCCGATGAAAGCGTGCGGTATGTGGAGGGAATGCAGAAGAGTGGATAGGGCGGTGGCCGCCGTTATATGGTGCTTTTGGTTGGTAGATACGGAGATGACGGGAGGCATATCAAGAACAGGAAGGGGGTAAACGCTCAGGTGGATTGTGGGGAAGAGGATGAGAATGGATATCCACTCACAGTAAAGGTGGCCATAAAGCGTGCTTATCCGGTGATCGAAGTCGGGTCTCAGTTGAGTGACAGGGTCTGTCTGGGAGGCTGGAGCACTGGAGGGGGGCAGCCCCATCGGGAATAGACTCCGAGACACGTGGTGTCGGAGCCTAGTCAATTGGGATCCAGACACAGCTCTCGAGATCTCCGACGGCTCTCCGATGGACGGACCACATGACGGGTCCGCGCCGCCAAAGCGGGCTGACTCAGAGTCTGGATATATCTCGATGCAGCTATCTCGGTGCCAGACAAACAAGAACCGGTCAAGTTACTACAGCGGCTGTGCACTGAGCTCTTTCATCCATCCCACCATCTTCCAGCATGAGAGGACTACCAGCGGCCTTCCCAGCTGACGAACTACCTATACTGCGACCATCAATGCTCCAGAAACGGCCCCCGGAGGTGCCACTGGACCATTTCACCAATCTCCTACCCCTGAAGGCGGACCCATCAAATATTTTCGAGTTCTCGCCCGAGGAGTTAGTTGACACGGCGCTCAAATCACTCCAAGATGCTGGGATACACCCTATCGAATGGTTATCCATTTTGCATCGACGTATGGGTGTCCCCGTGATCCTTAAAGTATGTCATCTCCTCTTTGCTGGAGTGTAGAATATTGACCTCTTCTGATTCCTCGAACAGGACTTCCATTACCTCGTGCCTGACGAGCAGCTTGCACTCGCTTCGAAACTGCTGTCAGAGAATCAGCGCCTGCCGCGCTCACAGCCGCCACCGCTCCTTGTCCGGACAGGTGGTGACTTTTATGCCAAGGCGCGCATGTACCGGGTCACCAGATATACATCCGTCGCTCTCGCCCAGCACCTGGTCCTGTACCCCGCCTCCTTCGCTGCCTACCCTCCATGCGAGCTCTCCCTTTTGCCACGTTACACATCCCTTCCTCACCCTTTCTGCCAATTGGCGCTTGTTCCATCCGCCCCGGCAGTCTATGCTTCCATCTTGCGTATGATGAAAACGTATCCTCGATACGATGCCACCCGTATATTCCTCCAGTCGGATCTCTCGCAACTCATCGACTACCATCTCTATGGCCTCGACTGTGGCTATATCGATGTGGACGATGAAGAGCTTTGCGAAGAACTCGAAGTCGACCAGCGAGTGGAGGACGCGGTTAAAACCGTCGAGTGCTGGCGCGACTCCGACGACAGTCTTTCCCATGCGGAAACATGGATTGCGGATGCTCTTGTCGAGGTTGTCTCTGGTCGTTGTACCGTTGAAGACATACCATGGACAAAGTAATTGCCATGACTGCTTTCCTCTGGTTTCATAGGATACATTTGCTAGTCTATGGCGTAGTTCTATAACGTCGACGTATTGTAGATACGATGCGTAGTTTGCGATACCTCCCCATTCCTGCATTCCATTTGTTCCTTGGTCTCGACTCTTGTACCCCTAGCTAGCGTAGTTTACCTATGTTCACATAGCCCCTCCTGTAGTAAGGTTCTCGGCATACGACCTCAGCTTCAAGTTTGAGTACGAAACATCCTCACCAAAACGCCACCTCTAGCCGCCACTCAATTCTAACTTGAGACACGCGTACTGGGATCACAATCTTTAAAAGGTACTGACCAACTTGGTATATACGTTCACTCAAGAAATGCACGGCTATCAAAAGGCACCTGTATCCCAAAGAACTTCGTCATATCAATGGGAACGCATATTATAAGTACATAGCAGGGCATCCGCACAGGTCATGTAACACAACAGAAAGAAACACGAAAACATATTGCGCATATACTCAAGATCGTCGTCGCCCTGCGTCGAGTCGTCACCGTCGTCGTAACCATTACCGAGCATGAAGTCCGTCCAACTCAAAGTCTATATGCACTCCCGACTCGCGCTGCCGCCGCGGGTACCCCCACTCAGTTGAACATCGGCGTCACTTTCCGACTCTGAGGTTGGGGCACACCGCCTTGGCGGTCGCGCTCCCCTGATGGTCGTCCGGACGGCTGACCGAGGTATGCGGGGTATCCAGCGAATCCTGGAACTGGGGTCGACCTCTGTTTGGTCGGCGTCGTCGGCGTACTCCTTGTCGACGGGGTAGGCATCACGGGAATCGTTGGCCTGCGCATTGCTACTGGGGGTTGACCGATCATGCGGGAGAGCGACCAGGGAATGTCGAGGCCGGAAAGCCCTGCCGCGGAGACGTATCTTGCGATCTCTAGGTGCAGGGTCGGGTAGTAGGTGGTCGACGCCTTGCGCGCGACCTGACCGACGTAGGCCAAATGAGCGCGTTGAGCGCAGCACGACCCTGCAGGACACTCACCGCGATGATGCGTTCTACACCTGATAGGAACATGTCCTGATGGAAGCGGAAGGCTGAGTGCTCATGATCCTTCGGCAGGTTGAGCGCTTGCGCGCAGGAGGCGACAGCGTTCATGAACTTGAAGTGCATCGTCTGCAGAGGAATGGATAAGCTTTCGTAAAGGGCTGACACCGCGAAAACACCTACCATGTAACACATCGCCTCAAACTCCACGCCTCCCGTCATACCACCTGGTGCGCGGGGCTTCTCAACCTTAGCCTCGTCGGTCTCGTTCAATTCCCAGATGTTGTTGCTGGGATGACAGAAGACCCAGAAGTAATCCCTGCAGAGATCGCTCAATTCCTGCAGGTACGCTTTGTAAATACGGGGCCGGTGCAGCTCCTCGATGAACGCATGCGGTTCGAGAGGAGTGCCAGGCGCCTCACTCGGGGGTGGCGCGGGTGTAAGAAGGAGGCCCCTGATGAGCGAGAATACGGTGGCGTGAGGGCGCGGGAGGACGACGAGGTTGCTTGTCGACTTCATGCCCTCCGAGAGCTCCCACGGCACCGAGTTTGATCGTGAGCGAGACTGGCCGATGACGGGACTGCCTGTGGACGGGAGAGAGGACAGCGGATACAGCTCGAAGAGAATGAGGAGCAGCTCCATGATGAGCTGCCGCGTTGGGACGTCGCCGGGCTTCTTGTCCGAGTAAAGGAGGGACACGAGCTTGTCAAAGGGCGTTGGACAAGCAGCCCTGAGGGCGTTGCACCCTACGACGGATGTTGATAGTGCCTTGACGCAGCGAAGGAGCTCGTAGAGTATCTGATCGTCGTGCTGCTCCTCTCTGTTTATTCATAAGCACTTCATACAATATCGATACCGCACGTAAACGTACCGCCACTCAACCTCTAGAATTTCGTTTAGACGCGTGATCAGAGCGTCGTACCCGCCGTGCTGCACGAAAGCGTCCGTCCACCTACGCATGCGTGTCAGTAAAGTATCGAAGCGATAAAACGTACTCAGACTCACGCGGCTGACTCGTTCCGCAGGAGAAGCCGAAGCTTCTTGGGCACCTCGACGTCCATCGTGGTGCTAGACTGCCCGAGAAGCATGCTGACATACTTCTCGGGAGCGATCGTGTTGCCCTTCTTCTTCTCCTTCGAGACCTTCAGAGGGGCAACGGGAGCCGACTTGGGCTCCATAGCCTGGCGGCGGACATCCAGGGACTTGCCGCGCGAGTGACCAGTACCGAAAGGCAGCTGCGAGCTGCCAGGGAGATCATACTGCTCCAACCGCGGCTTTTGTGGGCGCGGCGAAGAGAGCACCGATTCACTACTGTGAACGCGGCGCAGTGTCGGGGTCGATGGTGCGGTGGGAGCGGGCTTCATCTGCGCCAGGACGTGTGACGACTTGAGGAACGCAGCTTTGACCGAAGGGTCCATCGTGGCTAGCTTCGGGCGTAGCGTTGATGGAATTTGAAGTTCGTCCTGCGCGAGAGAACATATTAGCCACTGACATTAAGTGAATAGACCGAGCCTCATGCAACCCAGACACGAACTGTCCATGTATCATAGATAATACAGTATTTGTGTGGCAGCAGCAAGGATTGTGACACGTTCGGATATCCAGGCATTGACGGCGCATGGGAAGCATAGACGGCTAAGATGTAACGACACTCACCAACAACCTCTCGAAGTCCTCAGTGGAGAGCGGGTCTTGCTCCATTTGTCCCTTGCTCTTCATCTTCTTTCGCTTCTCCGTCTTAGGTTTCGCGTTTGTGTCGTATGCGTTTGCGTATTGCGCAAAGTAGTTCTCCTTGCCGTTTGGTTCGGTCTCGGTGGGGTCGAGGGGGGTCGTGAGCATCTGAAAGTCGGTGGACGGTACGCGCCGTGAGGGGAGGATGCTTTTGAACATGATGGTATCGCTAAAGATGAGGGACAGTCGAGAGGAGAAAGGAGGGGAGAGGGAGGGAGCACAAAGGGAGTCGGAACTCGAGGTCGGGGTCGTGGACAACGCAAGGATGCGGAAGGAACGCCCAAAGTCGAACTTGAACCTGAAGCGCCCGGAGCGTGGCGAGGACGCGTATGATCACGTGCCCGTGTCTCATTATCCAGAACGGGCGTCTCTTGCGATCGTTCACTTTAACGAACTAATAGAACTTTATCATGACTTTTGGAACACACCAAGGGGATCCAAACTCAGCCCCTTGAGCTACTTGGTTCCTTGAGCGGCGATGCGGGTCCGCACGCCAATCCGATTCTCTAGAAGTGGGCCCCCGCCGGCTTGACTCTTTCGGGTATAGAAATACTTACATTGAATGTACTTGAGTCGGACTTTGTCTCACGATCTTTCAAAGGCAATAAATTTCATATTGTTCGACGGACACAGAAATCAACACAAACCAGCAAACACAGTAGAGTATGCAACACGAATCATGGTGTGCGGGTGATCACTGATACTTCGATGGAAACCATCAGCGCAATCGAAGCGTAACTTGCGAAGTGCTCACCGTCGTCGATATCCCTCAAGAACATCGAAGACGCGTAGGGCCCGCGCCCGAACTTGCAGAAGATCGCGTCGTTGTTGAAGTACGCACCAATAATTTGTTCGGATACAGACACCCTGCTCAATGGTAGCTGTCGTAACAGTACTCGTATACATAGGTCGTCACTCTAATCACATATCTCCCTTCACTCTGACTTCGGGGCGAGGGCCGGTACGGACACCTTCGTCGTCGGCGAGAGAATCAGCCCGTTCTGCTCCTTTGTGAGCCCATAGATCGCCTCCAGCTGCAGCCTCACGGACTGCGCCGGGGTCTGCATGAGCGCCTTGAGGCCCTTGCGTTCGAACTCGGCCATGACGCGCGCCAGCGTCCCCTGTGCGGGGGGTCCGGCGCCTCTCTGGGCGCGGTTGCGGTCCGGACGTGTCTACGAGGCCGGGAGAGAGGTTCACGACGGTGAAGCCCTCGGGCGCGAGCTTGCGCGCGTATTTGGGTGGCCTCGGATGACGCGGACGGGTCCGAAGGTTGCGCCTTGTCGACCCGCGGGCGAACGGCACCTTATACGTGGCGTACGCGTGGAAGACATGCGTCATGATCTCCTCGTCCACAACCACCGCATCGCGTACATCCCCTCTCGCCGCACGCATCGACTCCGCGACGATCTCGGCGAGGATCCAGCGCACCTTCGCGAGGCCGCCCACACGCTTCGCGCCCTCGAGCAGTGCACAGAACGTGCGGCAGTCGGGCACGAGCGCGGGCTGCTCATACGCGTCGCGGTGCCCGTCGAGCATCTCCCGCGCAAGACGGAACACTTCGCCGACGTACAGCTTCTCGCCTGAGCACGAGCAAGCGTAGATCGCGGCCGTGTACGCCGCGGTTGTCAGCGCAATGCGCTTGTCCACCGTCATCTTCGTGAAGAGGTCGAGGGCGCGGGCGGGCTGGGGCGCGATAACGCGGGAGGCGCAGGCGGCGATCATGGTGGTGTAGAGGTACGTGTCGGGGAAGGGATGCGCGACATACCGCATATGCGCGAAGAGATCCCATGCTTGCGACCCCGCGATGGTGGAGCGGTCGGAGATGAGGGTTGTGATGAGTCGGCCGTAACTACGCTGGGGTGCGGGAAGCCCAATGGTTTTGTAGTTATGCAAGACAGATAGAGCCGTTGTAGGGAATGTGTGCAGTTCACTCGCGCGGAGATGTGCTTTGATGTGGAGGTCGCGGAACCTTTCGGGCCGTGATGTGGTGCAGAATTGTTCTAGGAATCGTTCGGCATTGGTGACGTCGCACGCCTCCGCATACATCGCCATTACAGGCTCCATTGCAGGTAGAGGTACATCGGAGCCAGAGCGTTACCTTGCAAATGAGTCTCACGCA
Source organism: Porogramme epimiltina (assembly GCA_900155495.1). Classification (NCBI taxonomy): domain Eukaryota; kingdom Fungi; phylum Basidiomycota; class Agaricomycetes; order Polyporales; family Polyporaceae; genus Porogramme; species Porogramme epimiltina. The sequence continues at coordinate 48,817 of FTLJ01000982.1, forward strand.
ATGACGAAGTGAGGTATAACGCACCTGAAGGAGATCGAGCACTGTCTCTGCCGACCTTCCATCCTGCTCGCTCACGCATGTCCGGACCAACGACACCCATT
>FTLJ01000983.1:0-20133 GCA_900155495.1 Porogramme epimiltina
CGGTAGGCTTCATACGCAGCCGCAGCGCCAATATCCGCCGGCAGAAGCGTGGTAAGCGGCGTCTGCGAGTGAGGACCGGAGGAGCGTTGAGCATGGCTGACGGATGATAGCGTTCTAGGGTAGCTGCGCAACGCGCGGTGGGGTACAATGGTGAAAGCGACTCACCAAGCCACTGTAGATTTTCTTGTGCCAGTGTCGTGCATCTTGGTGAGTTATAGTAGAACTTCCAAAGAAGTCGCGTATGCGACCCATGACGGAGTCGAAGAGACCCCTGATTGGCGGGATCGGTGATCAGGGAGAGGGAGTAGATGAGGGGATCGACTCACGGATCAGGGTTCATGGCATGGGCATTGTAAAATTCATAGCCTCCCCCTATAGGATAATCATCGGACACTTAGAGAGGAGAGAGAAAACGAATAAGGGACTCACAGGAAGGCTGAGGATGGAAGGTGGGCACTGGAGGCGCACCAAATTGGAACTAGGGCATGTCTCAGTACACGAGAAGAAAGGGAAAGTCAGGAAACGGACCTGAGTCGTTCCCCACCCCGGAACTTGGGTTTGGTAGTAATTATAAGCCATTGGTGCTAGCGGTACGAGGTTGAGGTCCGGTAGAGGGAGGGAAAGGTGGGAAGAGAGATGGCTGTCGTCCTTGGAGATCCAGCTGGTGGGAAGGTTGCGGCTGGTGGCGTACCGAAAGTGTGTTAGCGCAGCGGTCATCTGGCCCCATCGCCCTCGGCAAGCTCGTCTTTATAGCATGAACGTGACGTCACGCGTTGGGCCCTTGTTTTGTTCTCGAAGGCTGATCCGCGAGGGCCATAAAGGTAGCATTTGCCAGATGCGCTCGAGGATCTGCTGCAGTGGGGCATAAGTGCCGTGGTGGCCCATAACTGTGGCAGGAGATCTATTCCGGTGGTACCTAGGACACAGGAATCGGGATGGATGCTAAGATGCCGGCGATACCGGCAGATAGGTGGGGCGGATGGGCGGTGTGTCTGTGAGAGATAGACAGACACGAGGCGTGCGGGGTGCTCTTGGTCGTGACGGCGTGGAAGACAGGGCGAGGGGAGATCGCCTCTACTTTCCTTTTTGGACGGAACTCAAGGCGTGATAAGATTGGATCGTAGTCCCCGCTCTAGGCGTCCAAGCACCGGCGCACTGCGCCCGCACACACGCCGACTGCTTTCTCCACTCCGCCGTCCATGAATTGCTCTAATGTCTGGTCGGTCTCCTGCATGCATCGCCCCGCACTCTCTCTTACGCGTCCATAGACCATGCTGTCTTCGCACTTCCCGACTTTGACCCGAACGACTATGCCAATGCCGTCCTAGCCGGTGAACCATATCCCTGCCAGACTACGAAGACCAAGCCTACGAAGACCACAGGGCTTGCACCTGCGAGCGAGGATGTGTCTGTCGCTATCTCTAAGCTCACATTTAATCTTGATGATGTGGAAAAGCAATTGAAGAACATGGTGAGTGTAGCAGCAACCCTAATTGTTATGACACCGCGCACTGGCTTTTGGTTGGGGAGGGTCTGCTGTCTATGGAGGGCGGTTTGTGGTTCACGTTATACGTTATGGTGGCGGCTGAACCAGGGATGTTTGGTGAAAAGAGTTTTGCGATGCAGTTATGCTGCTGCGATAGACCTGCTCTGTATGTAGTACTAATGATCTACTCGCGCACACGCAGGTTACAACACACCATGAGGACCTGCTTGTACAAGCCGCCGGTGTATCAGACCTCGAGGGGTCTCTAGGTTCAGTGCGTACTGGTTTGAACGAACTCGACTCGTCCCTTGAGAAGTGAGTGCCACCTGTTATGTTACGTGACCCATACCCCTTCTATGCGCCTCTTCTTGATCTTCGCGGCACTCGTTGGGAAGCTGCTGTACCATCATCCGCCCTCGTTCGCATGGGGCGCCAGGTCATCAGGACGGACTCCGGTCCTGAAGTGCGCCACCAGCGGGCGTAGTAAGGCGCGGTAGGCCACGCCTCGAGGACACGTCCGGCGGTCTGGAAGAGCACCGATGACTCTCCGTTCAATGGAGGCGTAGAGCTGATCCCTCTATAATCGGAGCGCCGCACGCATTGCACGCCGCGTTCCTAGCATTTCTACTGCGGCCATGCCGCTCTGAGTCATCCAGGGTCTTAGTTCCAGTAAAACTGACTACATCTTTCCTGCTAGGCTGCGCCTCAAGATCCGAGTGCCCTACCAGTCATTGCAGAAGCATGTCTCGAAGCTTGATCGCATCCAGCAAGCGTCAGATATCCTCCGGCGGACCGCGCGTTTCGTCATTCTAGCGCGCCGCCTCGAGCTCCAGCTGGCGGAGATGACCAAGGCCGACGCGGTGGAGTCAGGCGTGGACAGCGCGAAGCCTAAATCCCAGTCCGCTGCAACGCCGACGAGCGCGTCCCGGGCCGACACCCCAATCGACAACGAAGACGATAGGGAGCGCGCGATCGCAAAGGCCGCGCTCACTATCGCCGAGTTGAGTAAGTGTCTTAATCTTCCGTACTTTTGTTTCAATGGGCGCGGGCCTAGACTGACCGATCGAATTTAGCTACACTTCTTGACGCCCAAGCAGAATCTTCCGAGGGCACCGAGGAGGAGGCGGAACAGAACAGCGGGGAACACATACCACTGAGCTCCATCAGGGCGGTCGCGGTCCACTTACCCTTCGTCGATGCCGCGCGCGCACGTGTCACGACGGATATGGAGGCTATGGTCTTCACGGGGCTGGCGACGCTAGTGGGCACATTTTCGTTCACCGCGAGACATATCCAGTTAATGTCCAAATTCTAGAACCAGTCAATGCTTGCAAGTTCCCTGCAAACTGCGCATAACTTGAGGGTCCTCCCCGACCTTGTCCAGAATCTCGTCAGCGACCTATCAGAAGCCGTCGAAGGCAGGATTCGTTCGGCGTTTGACCTGTCACGGATATCCAAGGACATCATGGCCAAGGGTCCGTGACTATTCAACTTCAGGGTCTCCATATCCTGATACTGAACCTCGTCTTCAGAGTCCACATCCATCGGCCAGGGGTTGCTGTACAAGTCACGAGTTCGGACGGAACCTACCAACGTTACAGCGCCACAGTGGACTGCCGCTCTTTGGGGAAGTCTGGAGAGCCTGATAGAAGAGATGGCGGACTGCTGTATCAAGGTTTACACGCTTGAAAAGGTCCTGATGATAAAACGAGATCCGGTGACGGAAGTGGTTTTCCTTGACGAAGCCATGAAAGTGCGTGAGAGCCTCCTTCCGCTGTGCGGGGATCTCATGATCCGGATAGGTCTTGGAGAATAGGCCGAGTACCACCTTTTGGTCATCACTTGGACGTTCTTTGGAAAAGAATGCTCGAGATGCTGCGAAAGGTGAGGATGCCCGTGGTCTTTTGCCTTGATTATGGCTCATCACTGTATAGGATCAACTTTCCTGCAGCAAACGCTGAGCACGAGCTACCCCCGTCTCTTGCGTCTATTCCATTCCTTCTTCACAAAAATCGCAGTGCACACAGACACGGTCTACTCCCAGACTCAACAAAGGTGCGCTGCTGATTCCAGTTGATTCTTTATCGCTCTAGGCTTATTTGTGCCTATTGAAGCACAGAAACCGTCCTCGTTCTCCGCGCATTGTCCAACTTCGAGTCACTCTACCTATCCCGGTCGTCCAACCGCCTAAACGAAGCCGTAGGCCAAGCCTTCGCAGGGGGCTCGCGTGCCCCTCCGGGCATGTCAGAGGGCATCAACATTGCCCGCACGATCGCCAACGAACTCGACTCAGCCAAGTTCGACCCGCTACTCGTCCAGTCCGTCGCGCGATATGCGGTCGCGAGCCTCGAGCTGATGCTCACGCGGCTCGATAGTTTCGTGAGTTCCCGCCCTCTCGCCTAAGGAGTATGTGCTGACCACAAGATGGGCAGATCACCAGGGACCGCGCCGCGACGAGCCTTGTGGGACCTGTCGCGACGTCACAACAGGTCCTAAACGGGCAGCTCGCTACGTGCGCATACCACTGCTGGGCGCGTCTGGACAAGTTGCGTGAGGAATACCCCGACAAAGTGATCGCAATCCTCCAACCCGCGATTTCCGTAAGCGACCTCCTCGCGTCCCTTCCCCCTCCCCAACACTGATACACCCCCGTCCCACCCGCACAGAAACTCCGCGAAGCATTCGACAAGGTCGTCGACCCCCTCCTCGCCGCAATCCGGCGCGAGCTCGCCGCGATAATCGCCAAGCTGCACCGCATGGACTTCTCCGCGCCCGTCGGCGGCGACCCGCTCTCGGGCGGCGGCGCAGGCGGCAGCGGCGCGAGCCCGTACATGAAGGACCTCGTCGAGAAGCTCGCGTTCGCGCGCGGCGAGGTCCTCGCGTGCGTCGCCGCGCCCGCGCCCGCGCGCGAGTGGGTGCGCGCCCTCGCGCGCTTCACGATCCGCACGTTCGTCCTCCACGCGAGCGTCGCGAAGCCGCTCGGCGAGCGCGGGAAGCTCCAGCTCACGACGGACATGACCGAACTCGAGTTCGCGCTCAGCGCACTCCTCGCGGGCGACGCCAAGGCTGCGCCAGGAGCAGGTGGGGGTGCTGCAGCGAAGAGGGGCGCGGACTGGGAGAGCGTGGGTGAGGACTACCGGGCGCTGCGCGCGATGCGGTGAGTGCCCCTCGTCTCTTGTCCGCTTAGTGCTTTTATTGACGAGGCCGTGACCCTTTCCAGGCAGCTGCTGTTCCTCGACAACGCCGCTCTTGCCGAGCCAAAGTACACAGTGGGACTGCCTCCGCTCCTCGTCCTACACCATATCCTAGTGCGCTCACCCGTACCATTACCACACGCACTGCACGGCTGGGCTGAGGCCGAGTACGTGCGTTGGGTCGAGGAGCACACGGAAGAAGAGGCGTGGACGCTCGTCGAGAGCGACCTTGCACATTGGGAGAAGATGGCCGAGGCGGAGGGCCAGGGGCCAGACGCAGACGGCGCTGCGGAGTACGTGCGGCTTGCGCGAGCTGTGCTCGCGGAGGCTCAGGGCACTCAACGAGCGGGGTCGTAATCGCCCAGTCGCTCGTTATAGCGGCCGCCGAGGCGTTTATATTACACACTGGCCCAGGCAGTAGGATGGATAGATGTTTTGGATAACTTCACGAGTGGGACAAAGCAACAGGACCACCGACCACCGAACCGCAACATTTACCGAAAACAAATGGAGTACTTTTGTGCAGATCGAAATCACCCCTCTTAGCCAGGCGGGAGGAGGGAGGCGTCGATGGAACCACCTTCATCTGCCTCGTCTGCGTCTTCCGTGTTCTTGAACGGCGTGCGCGGCATAACCATGAGACCTGTCGAGGGCAATCGTCAGCAAGGCACCCTCAAATAACCAAAAAGAAAAAAAAAAAAAAACATCACTCACCCGTCCGCGCAGACTCGAGCACGCCAAACGGCTTGAGGAGCGAGAGGAACGCCTCGACGCGCTTCGTCTTGCCGCACATCTCCACGATGACGCTGTGCTCGCTCACATCGACAATGCGGCCGCCGAACTGCGCGCTGAGCACCTGGATCGCCTGCAGGTGGTCGCTCTTGAGACGGAGCGCCTCGCTGGGCGTCAGCGGCGCCGCGGGCTGCTCGCGCTCGGCGGAGTGCTCGAACTGCTGCGCGAGGGCGGTCTCGCGCGCGAGCTTGCTCTCGGCGTCCGCGGGGGAGGAGGGGGAGGCGTGCGAGGGGATGGAGGCCGCGAGGGCACGCGGGCGCGGCTCGTGCGTGGGCCCGCCGAGGAGCTGGTCCTCCAGGTACTCGGGGCCGAGGATGGAGACCTTGGCGAGGAGGAGCTCGCGCTCGATGCAGTGCGTGTCGGTGTAGTCGAGGACGGCCCATACGGGTACCTGGACGTAGGAGCAAGCGGGTTAGCCCAGGCCCGTAAGGGAGGGATGTAGCTCAGGGGAAAGGGAACGCGTTCCTGGCTTGAAGCTTTCATGTGAGGGTAAAAATAACCCACGACATGCCACACGTACAGCCGGTCTGCCTTACGCAAAAACATATCTCACCGCGGAGGGTATAAATGCTCCCCTCAAAGCCCTCGTGCGCAGTCACAAATATAGAAAAAGAAGCTCACCAGGTCCTCAAGCTGTCTCCGCGCTTGCTCTACAACGCCGTCCTGTCCACGGAGGACGATGCACATCCTCGAGAGGTCGCGAATCTCGGTGCGACACACGACGAGCGAGTCAATGTTGAACCCGCGGCCAGCCAAAATGCCCGAAACGCGGGAGAGCACTCCGGGCTCGTTCTGGACGAGACAGTTGAGCACGTGCCTGTATACGCAGCACAACTCTCTTCAGCCCCGATGCTACGCCGAGAAAATGAACGCAAGGACACATACTTCTTGAACGGCTGCAAGCTCGGCGGCGGCGTGTTGTACAAGATGTTTGTCACGGCCTCCTCCGCGGTGCGTGACCGCGGGAGGTCCATCGCCGGGAGCGGGGGCGGACGGTGCCGCAGGGTGCGCTTGTAGTCCAGCGCGGACGTTGAGTCGTCAATTGGGGGAGGGGGCTTGGGCGCGCTCTGCAGCGGCTGCGCCTCGCCGTCGTCTTGGTGCTGGTCGCGCCTAAGAGAACTTGCGGAGAACCACCGGGTGGGACGGGCGGAGAGCGAGGCCCGCGCAAGGCGTGCGCGCCCTGCACCGGCAACAAAAGAGGCCATGGTGGAGAGCTGGCGAAGGTGGAGGAAGAGAGAGAGCGCGGTGGCAGACGAAAACGCGACTGACCCCGCAATTTCGAGCGAAGCCAGTCCGAGTCACGTCCACTCCAAACCACGTGCGCCTCTCGGGTGATCTCAGATCCATCTGAGACGCTGGGGAATAGGCGCTAGGCCTCCGGCCTTACCTCAGGCTACAACAGATAGTGGCATCGATTTCAAGAATGCTGTCGTATTTTGTTGAGGAATAGAGGGCTTGTCGTTGGAATAGCTGATAAAACCACTACTAGATACGTTTAAAAGCGACTGGGACCTTATTGCCTCGGGGGGAGGGGTCTCGCGCAATGCCATACAAAGCTAAAGTATCATCTCCACCACTAGTAGTAGGTATAGTACCTTATCAGGGAATTAAACCATAGAATACAGATAAAATAGCTCCTCTGCAAGGGAACCGAACAGGTAAGCCGGAATTGCGGACTTCGGTGACTAGTTAGCAGGGCTGGGAGTGAATGAAGTGGTAAGCATAACTATTGAATGGTCCAGGGCATACAGATCCTTGCAAGGATAAAGCAATGCTAGGGAACCGCGACCTGAGTAAACACACTTACTTGTTTTGGAGCCATTCATCGTAACGAACTGCCAGCCCATTCAATTTGGTCAGATCTCCGACGAAGTCGTCGTACGACATCGCTTTGGAGGGACCAATGAGCCAGTGATCTTGGCGGTCTTTATGGGCTTCTAAACCGTTGGGGAGCTGTGCCGTATCTGGGAGGACCCAAGTCCTGCGATTGTCCCAGCCGTATTGCATCCTCGAGAAGCATGATACCCCCCCAGTATCTGTCAGAACCAGGATCAACGCGGTCAAAAACTTACAGAAGAGGATAACACGGGAGGGTGAGCAGGCTACTTACAAGGGTGTACTAGGCCATCCCCAGGATTAACATCTATGTCTTTTTCTTTGCGCACGTTTTCGAAGCGAGGCGATGACGTGTTTCCGGAACGAAAGAGCAAGGAGGGTCTCTGAGACATCGCGTTTTCTGCTTCAAGTTCTTCGGGTGATGGGTGAGTGGTTGCAATTGCGCTCCAAGCTGCCCTTTTTAAAGGGACCGGTGAAGCTCAGGGAAAATCCAATTCACGTCCTACCGCATTTCGATAGATTGTTCCCGATTTGAACCTCATCTAATACGCTCTACGGCGGGTTGTATATTGAGGGATCACTCAATCATGAGTGCTCGAGAAGCCCTGTGAACAGAAGCAGCGCTCGGAGTTTCACGAATGTCCGGAGCGCGTTTTCCATGCACTAAGGCTCTGATACCACCATCAGCTTCTGGCTGACCCTGCACAATGGCCAGTGGTTCCATGAGGTCAACAGTCGCCCACAACGAACCACGGTTCCTGGTAGAGCTGAAAATACAATGCTTATCCTTGTTGTGGGCGACAAGAAAGTACCGGAACCGGGATTTTACCGAGAGTTCATTTGAATATTACCTCCACAATGGACAAAACGAGGTGCTCCTTTCAAGAACAAAAGCGGCAGAGGTAGTGGGATGCCATAATACAATATTCGTCTGTCGTTGTAGCTACTACACATATAAGAATCACGACATCCTTGTTCTAGGGGATGAAAAGGTGCCGCAACTAAGATTTCACCGAGAGCTCATTTGCATATCACTTCCACAATGAACAAAACGAGGTGTTTCTAGGGCCCAGTGCATCATGCGGATTGTCCTGATCCTGTTGTACTCTACGCCACACAGTAAGCTCCCATCACCTGTACGTCATCATGCAGAGCACAGCCTTACTTTAGACGCGCCCTAATAATACGGGTACGACTCTAGATCTTGCGACTCAACTCGATCCCCGCCACCCTTTGCGTTCTACAGCCCCATGTCCCTCCCCAACCTTTTTCGTGCCGGAAACACCACCGCTCCCTATCTTCGCAATGTGCGCGTTGGGGTAGACATTGTCGCCCGCGACGGAAAAGTGGGCCCCAGTAAGCATTCTCACCTACGAGCATTAGCAGCCCATATTAAGCCCTTCGATTTTATTAGATAGTGGTGGACTCTCCGTCTTTTCCAAGAAACCGGCAAAGTGGGTGGACGACAGTACATGGGTGCTACAGCAACCCGCGTCGTCGATCGCCGGCCTCACGTTCATCCAAGATCAGGGCGCCCATTGGCTCATCTCCCCAGCACAAGAGACGACCGTCGAATCGTACAAGAACGATCTCGTGGCTCTCGCTCCTTCGGCCCTCCGCCACGACACTCTCCTCCAACCCTCTGAGAATGCTGAAGAAGTCTCTGCTCTGCCTCCCCGGTCGACTCACCCTGACCGCGCGACCCGCTTCGTATACGAGGCCTTGGCGTCCGTTGTCATCACGCCTGTTCCTGTCGTTGACTGGGACGAGAACGACTACGAGTACCTCGCAGTGCTCGCGAAGGCGCTCGGCGATGGAACCGTACTGCTGGACCAGCTTGGCTGGGATCCGGAGGATACCGAACGAGCGCAGTGGACTAGGAGGGGGGCGTTCGTCGCGAAAGCCGTATCTGCGTTCATGGCGCACGAGATGGAGAGGGTGGCGGGAGACGAAGATGAGGAGGCAGACCTACGCAACGATATTGCCTATCTGGAACAGATATTGAACCTTAGGGATGCGGGAAACCCTTTCTATATCCCTGTTCCGTCTCCGGCGGTGTAAAGACTCCAATGTATATACAACTTCAGTCGTCCTTTCGTTTGCCCGACTCTATTGTCGCATTCAGACTACGTATTTTTAGTATGAAGAAGTTAACTGTCTAGCCTCCACCTTACAATAAAATTAAGCCCTTGGGTCGATTCATTGAACGGCCTGGGCCGTAGGAATACTACTAGCTACACACTTTGGATCTGGTACGATACTCCGATAATGGTACATGGAGAGATGTGCAACTTAGATGTAACCTACTTATGCTCGTTCCTAAGCTCAACCACACTGCAACCGCTTGTGTGCGTACGGAGCATAACGCGATCCTTCCCCTACCCCCAGCAACCCAGCCACAGAATAGGAAGCCCGTGCCACAAGGGCAGTCAGATCCGGGTAGCACCAGGAACAAAAGCGATAGAGATCTTCTCCTAGCCACAGACCAGTAGTAATTGAAGATGTACGTGAAGTAAGGGTCGAGATTGGAGAGGCCCTTCAAAGATCCTGACGTAGTCGGGCCGAACGACTATGCGGAGTCCCATCGTCTTCTCAGAATGGAGAAACTTGAAGACCGTGCACAGGAGTGACGTGAGGCTTGTGGGATATGCGCAGAAACTTCGGAAGGAAGGTGGCAGGTGGTTTGCCGTGAGACGGACGGCCGGACGGTGTTGGATCTGTAGAGAACTCAGGACGTGCGAGGATATGGAAGGTCTCCCATTTGACAGTGCGTCCTCGAATCGAGCTTTCTGCGAAGCGAATGCACCGATAGCCAGCTCCTTCAGCCCCAGCACGGAAAGGGGGAGCACTCGAGTCCGCACTTTCCCCAGCGAGTTTGCGTCTAGTGAGGTGCAACCCAACTCGGACTCTGTCCACGGTATTGCCCGTCGACGACTGTCCCAGCGAGCAAGGGAGGATAAGGATGGCGTGATCGTCATTAATGCGGATTACAGGGACGCTGGCGACCACACCGTGGGGCGTGAGCGTGAATGTGGACGGGTTAGGATTCTTTCCCTAGTGCGATCAAGGAGTTAGACTCTTTCACCGGGAGCACACGAACGAGATTTACCAAGGTTTCCACTGTGTTCACTGAATCGAAAACGATGTCTTCACAGGATGCAAACGGTCGAGGGGATGCCGCAAAAAGGAATTTCCCCGAGGCAAAAGTACGGTTCGTATCATCTCGCAGAGGCTTGAATATTGGCTCAGATCCTGGCACCCAAGGCCTATGTCGCCCCCACGCGAAAATCGAGGCATCCGGCAGCACCTTCAAGATCTCTTCCTGCAGTCGATAGAACGCCTTCTGGCCTTCGCCGTACGCTATCGGCATGTTGACGCCGAACAGCCCTATGACACAGTACGCTTCGTCCTCCACCCGGGTGGTCTTGCGCTTGGACGCCCAGCACATCCGCTGCGCGATGCTGGCGTGTGAGAGACCTTCTTCAAGTAGGAGAACCTTGGCGGGGATCCTCGTGGCTGCATGCAGCAAAGAGACCAAAGAGTCCTTCGTCCCTATAACGCTCCAGTCATGCGCGAGGAATACGATAAACCTGGGCGCCAAGAGCTCCTGGAGTGTCCACCCTCGCGTGTGCCATACGCTCTTCCGGAACTCCGTAGGGTCGAATCCTTCTGCGAATTGAGAATCGGTGTGGACGTCGCGGAGGTAGACGAAGCAGGCGCCGGAGAGGGCGTAGTAGCGGAACATGGAGTTGATCGCATCGGAAAGCTCCGTGCTGCACGATCTGTCGATACAGCACATGTCGGTCCATACCCACTGGTATCCATGCGCCTGCGCCACCTTGCAGAGTTCTCGGATCTTGGGGGCGATTGAGTCTCGCCAGCCTATGTCGGACGGCATTGTCTCGACAAGAGATGCTGGTACCGCAAGTATTCTTGGGAATTCATCATCTGTCTCAAAGCTGAGCAGCGATTGAACGTCTTGGATGGTCCGGTGTTCTGTGTGCCCCTCGTCCCAGACATGGGAGAGGATGGCGTAACCTCCGGGGACGTCTTCGGGCGAGGCAAAAGAGCGCAGGTCCTTCGTCACCGTGTTCAGCAGCCACATTTAGACGTTCCTACCAAATGTGGACCACATTAGCACACTAGGAAACTTAAAACCCTAGTGGAGGCACCTCGTGAATGCACATACCTGATCTGAAAGGAATCGTGATATGATGGGCGCCGGACTGTGAGGAGGTGAAGCAAAGCGGCTACCACTGGTATAGTACGCCTATAAGCCCCTAAGGTCTCCGGCAGCGCCCACTGCCCTGCCCAATCAAGTCTAAGTCCATAGCCGCGTAATCCAGAAAGCGTATACTCACCGCTTTATGACCGGCGGGCGCCGGCCACAGCCCAATTTCAGTGCGCCCCGGCCAGTGAAGACGAATAGTACAGATAGTTGGAGGATCCACCTGGATATTGAAAGGGTGTTCGTCGGCAATGTAGGCATTGTTCAAATAGGCCTCAAAAGGACGTCCTTGGAAGAGCGCCAACTGTGCAAGATAGTGGACGAGCTGTATTCCTCCTTGATCTTGCGACTGGCTTGGAGGGCAGTGACAGGCTCGACGTCTCGGCTACAGCCCAAATAAGATCCGGAAATAATCCTCGTGGCAACTCGTGGGGTGGCGCTACATCAGGCGCCCATACCTTGACTTTTCTCTCCAGCAAGACATCGCGTTCAAAGTTTGTGACAGGGCGCACTGGTGCCCGCCCCCTTCGCCTGACGCCACCGCGAACAGCCCCGCAAGCCCGCCCGGCGCCCGAGACTACGTGTACGCTTGTCCGTCTCAAAATAAACTGAACGATTGTAACGCTTGACTTTAGAATTTGAAGAGGCTGCCGCTGGGAGGGGGCTCCCCGTTTACATCTAAGTAGTCCAGCAATACCTGTCGGGCTCTCTCCAACCCCTGGGCCGTCATCTCAGTAGAGACTATTCGACAAGTATTCCCCTCCCTATCTGGGAACTCAATCATATACTCAGCGCCACGAACCCTTCCCATCGGCGTACTCTCGCTGGATCCGGAGGGTGCCTGCACTGTTGAAGACTGGTCATCCCTGTTTCCATGAGACACGACGACTTGCGACTGGCTACCTCCACCGGAAACCTCTCCATCTCCCGTTCTGGCCGTGCGAGGCTTGCAAATCACCTTGTGTCGGGCCCAGTCCTGCGAATGCGAAGTCGGATCCGAAGCTATAAGCGCCCGCTGCGGTCCGTCCGGGATCCACCCACCTTTCTCTGGCAGGCCCTGCTGCAGTAGTGGGGTTTCATATCGTGCGGGCACACCCCTGCGCACCGCCTCAGCGCGCCCCTCCGCCTCCCCTGGACGTTGCATCCCTCCGCTGCGCATGCGTACGCCATCGGGGACGCTGCGACGCGCTCCGCGCGCTGCGCCTCCCGCCCCTCCAGGTAGTCGTCCACCGCAAGCACCGTCATGTGCATCTGCACAACCATCATTTGCTTATTCTTCGGGGCCTCCCTGAACCAGCTCAAGAGCTCGGGCACGTGGCGCGCGATGTCGAGCACCGCGTGGCTCAGGAAGCCGTTGTTCGTTGCGAGTGCCGCATACACCAAGGCGGTGCGTCTCTTGATCAGGCGCAAGGCTTGCACCGCTTCCTCACTGTTGTAGCCGTGGAGCGCCCCGAGGGCCACAATCGAGGCATGATCCGGGTCCTCGAGCGTGCCGATCCCGCAAAGCCAGTATGCCCGCGCCGTGGCGGCGAGTGCGCGCGTGAGCACGGCAGCAGGAGCGTCGTACTTGGGCACGTAGTCGGACAGTCCGACGAGGCAATGAAAGAGGTCGAGGGCGCGTTCGACGTCTGGGGTGTCGCTACCGCATCCGCACCCGACCAGGTACCTGAAGGAGGCAAGGCTGGCATCAGTCACCCGCCTATACGCTGGCCCGGGAAGGGTTAGGGTTGAAGGTATGTGTAGGGCATATGCCAGAGCGCGTAGGCATGCTTGGATGCCGCATCGGAGGACATAGCGGGATGCGCGAGTTCTGGATGTGCACTCACCGCATGCCCATCTCGACGATGGCCTCAGGATCCCCGCCCTCGGCAAGCGGTAAGAGCGTCTCTGGCGGGAAGTTGGTGAGGTGCTCCGCGCAGTCTTCACCAAATACAGATACATCCAGGGTGTCAACTTCGCGATAGTCGATACAAACGCTGCGCTTCTCTTGACAGTATATTGTGAAGTTTTTGAAACGCATAGCGGCGTCGCCAACTACGCTGCAGCCGATATAAAAAGTCGCGATTGGCTTCTTCGGGTTCATGGCTGAGGCTACGGATGGATGATAACCGGTGAGGGCACTAGCGCTACGAAGTTGGCCTTTCAAGAACACGTACTTCTCCGGATTGCTAAATATGATAGTCAGTGCAGCGAGGTCAGGGATGTCGGGGATGTCGCTTGGGCATCAAGGGTATCCATCGATAGAAGACGTATAACATAATGGACAGCTGTCGGTCATGTGCTGGGACTCCGTTTTGTAGTGCCTGATGTAGTATTATGGCAAAGGCCTGGAGAGGAGTTTTGATAGAGCATGCGCGGTACCTCATTTTAATCGACCTCCCATGGGCCATTAACAACATCCATTGAATAGTTTGACAACGTTTTATATCCCCCATGAGGCCTGCAGCTCGCCCATCGGGGCCATATTATTTCGATATCTTCGTCGTATCCGATCGCGAGAACGAGAACTCGCTCGTAAGGGGGCTGGAGAGGATATCATTGCGTGCGAAAATATCATCCAATGTGCTGCAGCCTCGTTCTGGTTGAGCCTTTTCGAGAGCGGTAGACGATGACGTGGAGCTGAGTGCTGAGTGATGAGTATTGAGTGGGCGATTGCAAAAGTGCAGTGAACCGCGTCATTGTTTGAGCGCCCGTACCAAAGTCACCACCCTGCGCCACAGAGTACTTGGCCGCCAGGTCTTACGCACCTCACGAGCTCTCTAGATTAGATATGTCGTCCGATTTCCTTTTCTGTATGTCCTCTATCCTACGCTCGCCGTCCGGCTTCGCTAGCGGGCACTCTCATTGGTTTTCCCTCGCCTTACATCAGTATGATAATCAATGTACCGCGCGCACCAGTGCCAGGTACTTACTCTCGGAGGGTCGTCCGGGGCTCTCCACTGAACCAACACCTTCTCTACTTCCCTCGTCTGTGCTTCCAGCCTCAAAACCACGCTTGGGCAATTACACACAGCCAACAGGCTGCGAGTGTCGTTGTGTTTATCCCAACACCACCCCAACGTCATTTATCCGGACATTGAAAGGATGTTCATCGGGGGTATGTAGACTCTATGCGGATGATATCGAAAGGACAACTTCGACTGTGCATAAGAATTTGTGAGTTGCCTCTTTGATCTTGTGATTGTCAGCTCGAAGGGCAGCAGACTGGACGCCAAATAAGATCCGGAAGCAATCCTAATGGCACCTTCTCGTGGGGTGGTGCTATACGATGCGCCCGCCTTCAGGTTGCCTCTTCTCAGGCTCTCCAACAATGTCATCTTCCTTAGTTTCTGACTGGGCGCAGCCTTGCCCTGCTCCTTCGCCTGGAGCCACCTCAAACAACCCCGCAAGCCCTGTCCGCCGCCCCGGGTTACGTGTGTGTTTGTTCCTTTCAAAATCAATAGTATTCTATTGAACGACTGTAACGCGTGACTTTAGAAGACGCCCCCAGGAGGGGGCCCCCCATACATATCTACAAAGTCCAGCAAGACCTGTCGAGCTCTCTCCATCTCCTCAGACGACATGTCAGTAGAGACTATTCGATAGTTATTACCCAACCTATCTGAAAACTCAATCATATGCTCGGCCCCGGGAACCCTTCCGTTCGGGGTACTCTCGCTGGACCCGGGGAGGGCCTGCGCTGTTGAAGACTGGCCGTCCACATTTCCATGAGATGCGACGACTTGCTGGTTAACACCTCCACCAGAGACCGCCTCAACTCCCGTTCCGGTTGTGTGGGGCTTGCAGATCACCTTGTGTCGGGCCCAGTCCTGCGAATGTGAAGTCGAATCCCTCATAAGCTCCACGGCCTGCCTACCCCAGCCCATCCGGGATCCACTCACCTTCCTCTGGCAGCCCCTGCTGCAGTAGTGGGGCTTCATATCGTGCGGGCACATCCCCGAGCACCGCCTGAGCGCGCTCCTCCGCCTCCCCTGGACGCGGCACCCCTCCGCCGCGCACGCATACGCCGCCGGATCCTCCGCGACCCGCTCCGCGCGCCGGGCCTCGCGCGCCGCGACGTCGCGGTCCGCCGCGCACACCGCCGCGAGCAGCCCCTCGACCAGCTCAGGGTCCACCGGCTCCGGCGCCGCGCGCAGGATCCGGGGCGCCGCGCGCCCGATGTTGAGCGCCGCGGGGCTCTGCAGGCCGTTGGCCACCGCGGCCGCCGCGTGCAGCAGGGCGGCGCACTGGTCGAGCTCGCGCGCGCTGTTCACCGCGGCCGGGCCGCGGTAGTCGTTGTGCGCCGCGACGGCCATGAAGCGGGCGTTGGGCGGGCCCTCGCCGATCCCGCAGAGCCAGTACGCGCGCGCCGTGGCGGCGAACGCGCGCGTGCGCACGGTGGCGGGGGCGGCGTACCTGGGCCGCACGCCGGGCGAGCCGATGAGGGATTGGAAGAGGGCGAGGGCGCGTCCGACGTCTGGGGTGTCGCTGCCGCATCCGCACCCTGCCAAGAACCTGGGGAAGGCGGTCAGTCACCGGCCTTGGGCTTATACGCTGGGCAGGGTTAGGGAAGGTATACGCAGGGCTTATGGGGAGTGTATGCGTGTTTGGATGCCACATCGGAGAACACAGCGGGATGCGCGAGCTCTGGATGCGCACTCACCGCATGCCCATCTCGACGATGGCCTCAGGATCCCCGCGCTCGGCGAGGGGTAAGAGCGTCTCCGGTGGGAAGTTGGTGAGGTGCTCCACGCAGTCCTGAGCGAACACGGCTATATCCAGAGTGTCGCGGTAGTCGATACAAACATTGCGCTTCTCTTCGCAGTATATTGGAAGGTTCTTGAAACGCGCGACCCAGCCGTCATCTCTGTTGCGGTTCATCTGAAAAGTCATGATCGGCTTCGTCGGGTTCATAGCTGCGGCTATAGACAGACGGCAATCGGCTGAGGGTGCTGTGAAGTCAACTTTTCGAGAACACGTACTTGGCTGGGCTGCTAAGTGCTGATAGGCAGTGCAGAGAGGTCAGAGATGTCGGTAGGTTAGGTATCAGTGGAGTTCATCGATGGAAGAAGCATGCCATAATGGACATATCTCCGAGTCGGACATGTGCTCAAACTCCGCAACGACATGTTTGGTAGCACCTGGTATATCATTATGGCCAAGAGGGGAAGGGGTCTTAATAGAGTATTGTGCATAGCCCATTGAGTCCCCTTCCCATTGATAGCACCCACTGAGTTGAAAATGTCTCGATGCCTAGGGCTCCTTGAAGCGGTTGACAGCATTGAGGCTAGTTGTATCCTTGTCTTCGTCGTATCCGCGACTGAGAAGCTCGTCCATGTAGGAAACTGGAGAAGGTATCGTGCGCGTAAGTTAACGTCGCGCAACGCGAGGTGCACCCTCGTACGTACTGGTCGAGCCTTCTCGAGAGCGGCGGGTGACGAACTGCCGAAACTGAGTGCGTTGCATGCACGCAAGAGTCAAGCGAAGCGCGACGAGCGTCGTCGTTCGAGCGCCCGTTTCATCTTGCTACTAATTTTACCACTTCAGTCGCCAGCCACGCCATAGCCAGCGCGTGTCGCCCGCGCGTGGCATCGCTATGGACGTCGTTCCGGATCCCTCAGCACTGCCCCGACGTCACTTCTCTCTCATTAATCCGTTTCGGCCACACACACCATACCACCGCGATACCATGTACACGTGCGCCGCTCAGACCCTACAGGAGCGCTGCACGTTCGTAAGCCTTGGACGTTGGACTGATTTGACAAGCACGATGGCACTGACGTCGGGGTGTGTCGCGACTGACAGACTGAATCGACAACCGTCCAGTAAAACTCACCGCCGCTCCCTCGACGACGTACCCCAACTTAGCACTATCATATCCTCACCCTCTGTCACTCACGAATAAAGCTATAGCAAAAAGAATATACAAAGCACGGGCCGCAGGCTCCTCGCCCCGCCCGCGCATCCGGTCCGTTCGATTGAGAGTGGTATGCGTGCAGTAATCTACTACTTGTAAACCTGTATACTCGTACTTACCCGAGCGAGGGAGGGAGGACCGTACGTGGGGTCGGGGATGGATGGGGTAGGGAGATCCGTATGTCGTATCGTACAGCGCACGGCGTGCTCTCTCGCTCGTGCTGCGCAACTACCTTAGGTCGTAAATACAATAAGGGGGTGCCGTGTCCGTCGTGTTCGGGGTGCGGGGGCGGGGCGGTAGCGATGGACGGGCATGTAGGGCAAGCAAGTGTGTGTGGGCGTGCATGCGTGCGTGCGTGCGTGCGTCGGGGGGCGTGAGGCGGTGCGGGAGGGAGGGGGCCGGTCTCATCTGTAATAAGCGTGTAACGAGAAAAATATGTGTGCGTGCGGAAGGGGTGCGGTCCAACATCACCAATGTCCTAATAGTACTGCAAGCGAGAAAAAAAAAGAATTGGACCAAAGAGAGAATAGCGTAGCGAGCCCTGGGGTGACGTGTTAAAGATACAAAATGCGCGCGCAGCAGCAGTGGTGGTGGTGGGCAGGCGGGGAGGAACGCAGCTGCGGCAAGGGAGGAGGAGGAGCGCCAGCAGGGAACGGAAAAACACAAACAGGACCGGTCACCGCCCGCGTCATGTCCGAGAGATGCTGCGGAGGCGCCCGCCGATCGGGATGCCGTGCACGACAAACGTCGACATGGCAGACGCGGCCGACGTCGACGTCGACGGCGACGCGCCGTTCGCCGCCGCCGCGCCCGGCGCCGCGTGGTGCGGATGCGGATGCGACGGCGCGGGCGCGGGCGGGTTCGCCTCGATCGCCTCGTGGATCTTCCGGATCCACGTCGACGCGATCGACGCGCTCCCGGCGATGTAGCAGTGCGACTTCATCGGCTGGACGACGTCCCACCCGCGGAAAGGCCAAGCGTCAGCGACAGCGTCCTTCGGGCCTCCGACGCGTCCGGCAGCGCCGGCGCGCGCACGCACCGTGATGACGACGAACTCGCGCTCGCCCTTCGGCTCGATCGACGACACGAGCGAGCGCAGATCCTTCTCCTTCTCCTTCTCCTTTTCCTTTTCCCTCCCCGACGGCGGCGGCCGCACCAGCAGCTCCGCGCGCACCTGGACCGCCCGGCCCGGCTTGTGCTTGACGCACAGAAGCCGGTGCGTCGTGAGGACGAGCTCCCGGGGCCGCTGCTGCTGGTGCTTCTTCGGCGTAATGGTCATCGCGAGAAGCCGGCTCGCGCGCCTCTTCGGCCCCCCCGGCTCGACCATCGTGTTGAATACGATGTGCTCGCCCGGATGCATCAACGAGTTTCTGGCGCGGAGTCGGGTCAGCGGAAAGAAGGATGCGGGGCGGGGCGGCCCTGACGTACAGTTCGGGGTCGAGCAAGCCGTTGCCCTGGATTGGAGTTTGTGCGCGCGGCCGTCCTCTCGCCGCCTCGTCCATCGCTCCACCCATCTTTTCGATAGGGCTCCCGTCCGACGAGCTCGACACGGACCCCGTCGAATGCGACCCAGGACCCGACGCACGTGGAACGTCAATCGGCTGCGACCGTGCCACCACGGGGTTGTCCAGGATATCCTTCACGGTGTCCCGGATCTCGTCGTCCGATATTGATGGTTGCGAGTGGCTGGGTGAGACGAACCGGACGCCATCACTCAAGCTTCCCCGCTCCTCCTCGACGCCTGCTAGGGGTATTGGAGGCAGTGTCTCCGTGCGTGTTTCGCCGTACGGCCCTACGAGCTCAGGCTCCGCGTGGCCGTTCGTCTTGGCGGGGACGGTGGGGAAGTACCCGCCGCCTTCGCCGTTCGACGTCCAACTGACTGCGTCATCGTCGTCGTCTTCGATGGCGTTCTCATCATCTATCTGGTCCCACGCAAGGCGGATGCTAACGTTAGAGGACTGTGGAGGCTCCTTCTTCACCAATCCGGGCTCGATGAGGGGTGCTTCGTCTGTCCACAGTCGTCTCCAGTTTATTGACTGGAAGAACGGATGGTTGCGGAGCGCTTGCATGTCATATGGACTTCCGGGTGGACCGGCACCTAGACGCTGGTCGGGATCACGAACCTATGGGAAGAATGAGCTATGTCCAGGGTCGGCAGAACGGGCTGTGCGCACCAAGAGTTTCTGCACCAAGTCCTGAGCCTGCTCGTCAAACCCCTCCGGAAACGAATACTCAAGCTGCTTAATCTTCTGCCAGTCTGCAAGCCCTCGGAAGACAAAACGACCCGCGATCATCTGATAGATGATGCAACCCAGAGCCCAAAAATCCGAACTGCCACCACGACGACAATCAAATTGAGCTTTTTGGTCTCAACGGGACATCAAACTAGCACACGCACCTCTTGCTGCTCTCATTGTGCTCCAAAAGCTCCGGCGAGACGTACTGGGCTGTTCCCACAAATGTCTTGGTGGGCTCTCCTACGGATGCGGTCTAGAGTGAGAAGGCGGAAACTGCCGGACGGACGTGGCACCGACCTCCGGAGTCGAGAAGCTTGCCCGTCCCGAAGTCGGTAATCTTTATCCGCAGGGCGTCATCCAGGAGAATATTCTCGGGCTTCAAATCCCTGATGAGGCGCACAAAAATTGCTCGTGTTCAACCCACGGCGTCGGAGGACGGAGCGGAGGCGGGAGGGGGCGGGGGG
>FTLJ01000984.1:0-26650 GCA_900155495.1 Porogramme epimiltina
GGTGTCTACATCGCACATCATCTTGACGTCTATCTGCCAGCACGAGCATGGCGCGAGCTGCCTGAATCGGTGCGTGCTTCCATTCATTGCTGTGTCGTCCACACGCGTTGATACGTTGCTTCCTTGCCGGGGACGTACAGGACCGCATGGTGGCCGGCAGGATTCGCTATGACAGCTGTCCGAAGAGTATGCGTCCGGAGAAAGTCGAAGACGAAATCGCCAAATTCGAGCAGGGGATCCATCAAGCCAGACTAGTGATTCTACAGTTCGTCAGGGTTGGGGACAAGGTGTTTGACAAGGAACTGAAGGCCGCCTGTGCGGAAATCCTAACGCCCCTGGAGAAAACACCCTGCAAGAGTATCCCGTCTCCGCGCGACCTCGGCCCTGAGTGGGTGGCGATTCACGCTAGCATGAATGCTGGTAAATCCCAGAACAAACGGGCTGGTTGATTTTTTTGCGCGGAGGCACTGTGACTCTTCTGTATGTCAGCTATGTATCAATATGCCATATGCCTATATCTATGTGTACACGTTTTACAACGAACCTTCCCACACTACATTGAACCAAGTGACAGCCGTGCTCACCGCGGCTTGCCACTTATAGTCGGCTCTACTACAGTGCATCGGCACGGATACCTATCTTCCTATCCACCCTAGATTCTACCCCTTACCCTCACTAGCTATCGGATTCCTACAGGTCAATGAGAATCCTGGAGCTGATCCCTCTTATCCCTCGCATGTCCATCTGCGCTGAGCTGTCAAAACATAACTTACGTATGCTCCAGAAGATAAAAATGAGATTGACGATGATAGCGGAAGAATGTTATGGTGTAGCACAGGAACGAAGGGACACCGTCGTCTTGAACGGACCTTGCTTCCACTGAGCAGACTGAAGGGAGAGGTCGAGTGTTCGAATAGCAAGGTCCTCAATAGGCCTACGACGACATCAGTGAATTTCCCAGTAGTCATGCGCATTGACGTACACACCTATTAAAGACACGATGGTCATAAAGCAGAAATTGGATCCGAGACGACGTCAGTAGCCCACGTCATGAGCCTTTTCTGGCGCCTACGCCACAGCCGTTCCTCCACTCGTACCGTCCAAAAGTTCCTCTTGGACCACCATCCCGCCACGGACCAAGCCTGTTGCGCATACTGCAGTAGATAGAGAATTTCTTTGTTCTCCTCCCCGCCTTGTTCATCATCCTTAAACGTCCAGGCGTAAATGGTTGGCGCCCGTTGTGGGAACCATAACGAAAGGAGTGATGCAACAATGTGACAATTCTCCTTCCCCAAGAACGAAGAGCCGACTCCGAGCGCGGTCAAGTTGAAGATTCCTTGTGGTCGCGTCTGGGCATCAATAACATCTTCAACAGCTTCGCGTGTGATATCTTCGAGCTCGAAGCCGAGCTCTATCACGTGCGGGCAGTGCTTGATGAACGCATTGAGCACGGATAGTGTTGCGCGTGCGGTTATGCTAGCCACGGGACGCAAGGTAGGGACCATCCACGCCTTCCGTATCTCCGGCCATCCACGCGCCATAACCTCGAGTGTCGCGTCGTCTAGGCCCGCAAAGGTGGGCCCGCGAACCGTAAACTCCCTGAGACAGTGAAGTGACGCGAATGGTAGGAATCCGGACGACGGCAGCGGCTCCATCTCTGCAGCGTTGTCTGCTAAGTTTCCCAGCACCATGTTGAGTATCTCGAAGGTGCCTGAAGAGGGGTGATCGGATAGGGTGCTGCTGAACGCGACGAGTTCGCCCACTGAGACGGGTTTAGCGATGGTGACAGAGACCTGATTGAGTTTGGAAGATCGGATTGCGTGCATAAGCTCGGTGCATATGGGCATGCACTCGAAGGAGAGAACGGAGCGTTGCAATTCGGGGAAGGGGTGGTCCACTGAGGAGAGCGTATCGCCCAGCCCGTCCGCAAAGTCAATGCTGCCGGCTCGAATGGAGAGTGTTTGAAGCAAGGGAAGGGAAGCGAGGTGAGAGAGGGCTCGAGGAGTGACGGAGACGCCTTCGAGAGTGCAATGAAGAAGATTGTGTAGACCACAGACGGCTTCCATGAGGGGACCAGTGATGTCGTCGTGGAACTTGTCAACAGTGACCGAGAGTGTCTCAAGGCGGGGAGAGCGGATGTCGAGATGGGTATATATTGAGATGAGGTTTTCCGGATTGTCTGTGTCGTCTGGTTTCTCCGTATACCACTCCGAATTCGCGGCACCTTCGATGTGTAGAGATCGCAGAGGTCTTCCAAGAAGGCGATAAATGGGGGGAGGATGGTACGGCGTGTTCAAGAGCCTTCTCTGCCATGTCCGTACAAAGGTGAGATTTGGGAAGTCGAGTGGACCGATATGAGCGAGGAGGGTGGTCCATTCATGGGCGTCGAGTCGGACGATAGTGTAAAAAGGGTCAATTTCAACGCTTCTGACCATGGAGGCGTAGTATCGGGGACGTGCGAGATCATCGGAAACAATGTCTTGGACAAATTTCTGGCCACGGCGGTGTCAGATGGATGGTCACTGATTCCCTAGGGAGGTTACGTACGATATGCACCCCGTGCACTGTCCACAGGCTTGGAGGAAGTGTGTACGCGATGACTTCGAAGCAGGGGATGACACGCCATAGCTCCTTGAGAGCAGGACCTTTCAGTGACTGGCACGTTTGTGCAAGCGATAACAGCGTTCGTTTGTTGTTGCAGAATGAACAAAGGAGGACTTGAACATCGCTTGGCAAGAAGGGGAGACCAGTTTTCCTAAGTCTCAACATGGCCCTGGGCAGTGGGCATGGGGCATGAGCTTCGGTATACAGAGGTAGGATGAGACAGTAATGAAGGTTACTTGATGACGTTCACCTAGATGCAGTGTCCCACAGACAATTAATGGGTTGGTAAACAATCGAACTCACGATCAGAGTCGGACACGTTCCCTTAGCGCCCGTGTCTTGTGCTACCCGGCCAATTGTCCGAGGGCGGTCCGAGAAATTCGGACACGACGTGTTCAGTGTTCACGCCGCACGGTTCCAAACCAGCGTTTAGAACCAGTCAGGTCGCTTGCTTGGAGATGCTCAAGCTATTTACCCTCCGTTCCGTAATGTTTCACGCACCGAGTACGTCCATGGCTGGAGTTTCCCGCACATGCATCTCCAATTCATGCCGACATCTTGGTTATGGCACCATACTAATTCAGCAAGGGATTGAACTCTGTCCCAAGTAACACCTGGGCAGCATGTCGTTGTGCGGTCGAAAATACAAATAGACGGGCCATAGAACCTAGTCAAAGTGAGCCTAAAGTAATGATGGCCTTACTGCCTAGCATCCGAGCACAAAGCCCTGAGTACACTGATGTCGACCCGGGTATGAATAATATATAACACATTAACTAACCTCTCTTATTCCCCACATCTCAATCCGAGTTGTGCTATCAAAATATAAGTTACGCGCGCTCTGTAAGGTACAAATGAGACAGACGATGATGGAGGGATGTTATGGCGCAGAATAGGAGCGAAGAGAAACCGCCGGCAAAGGATTTTGCGTCAAGTCAAAGCCTGGAGGGAAAGGTAAGGCC
This sequence comes from Porogramme epimiltina, assembly GCA_900155495.1. Classification (NCBI taxonomy): domain Eukaryota; kingdom Fungi; phylum Basidiomycota; class Agaricomycetes; order Polyporales; family Polyporaceae; genus Porogramme; species Porogramme epimiltina. The sequence continues at coordinate 3,567 of FTLJ01000984.1, forward strand.
TTCTATTGCAAGGTCATGCATAGGCCTGGGGCGATATCAATGAATTGGTTTGTAGTCATGATGTGCATTGACGTACACACCAGCTAGGGACACAATAGTTATAGCGCAGAGCTTGGATCCGAGACGACGTCGGCAGCCCATGTCATGAGCCTTTTCTGGCGCCTACGCCACAGGCGTTCCTCCACTCGTACCTTCCAAAATTTCCGATCGGACCACATACCCGCCAGGTACCAGTGGCGTTGCGCCATGTCCAGTCGATAGAGGGTTTCTATGTTCTCCTCAACGCCTTGGTCACGATCCTTATACGTCCAGCTGTAGATGTCTGGGGCCCGTTCTGGGCACCATAACGAAAGGAGTGATGCAACAGTGTGACAATCTTCCGTCGCCAAGTACGAAGAACCAACTCCGAGTGTAATCAAGCCGAAGACTCCCTGGGGTCGTGTCTGGGCCTTGATGACAGCTTCAACAGCTTCGCGTGTGACGTCCTCAAGCTCAAAGCCGAGCTCTATCACGTGCGGGCAGTGCTTGATGAATGCATTGAGCACGGATAGTGTTGCGCGTGCGGTTATGCTAGCCACGGGACGCAAGATAGGGACCATCCACGCCTTCCGTATCTCCGGCCATCCATGCGCCATAGCCAAGAGTGTCGCGTCGTCCAGGCCCGCGAATGTAGGCCCGGACACCGTAAATTCCCTGAGACGGTGAAGTGACGCGAATGGTAGGAATTCGGACGGCGGTAGTGGCTCTAATATCGCAGCGTTGTTGGCTAAGTTTCCCAATACCATGTTGAGTATTTCGAGGGTGCCCGCAGAGGGGTGACCGGATAGGGTGCTGCTGAACGTGACGAGTTCGCCCACTGAGACGGGTTTAGCGATGGTGACAGTGATCTGATTGAGTTTCGACGATCGGATTGTGCGCATAAGCTCGATGCATGTGGGCATGCACTCCAAGACGAGAATTGAACGCCATAATTCGGGGAAGGGGTGAACCACTGTGGATAGCGTATCTTCCAGTCCGTCAGCAAAGTCGATACCGCGGGTTCGAATAGTAAGAGTTTGAAGCAAGGGGAGGGAAGCGAGGTGGGAGAGAGCACGGGGAGTTACGAAGACGCCTTCGAGTGTGCAATGGAGAAGATTGTGTAGGCCGCAGATGGATTCCATGAGGGGACCGGCGATATCATCGTGGAACTTGTCAACGGTGACGGAAAGATTCTCCAGGTGGGGAGAGCGTAGATGGAGGTGGGTATAGATGGCAATGAGGGCTTCCGGATTATCTCTGTCATCTGGTCCCTCCGTATACCAGTCTGAATCTGCGGCACGTTCAATGTGTAGGGTCCGCAGAGATCCTCCAAGAAGGCGATATACGGGAGGAGGATGGTACGGTGTATTCAAGAGCCTTCTCTGCGACGTCCGTACAAATTTGAGATTTGGGAAGTCGAGTGGACCGATATGAGCGAGGAGGGTGGTCCACTCATGGGCTTCGAGCCGGGCTACCATGCGGTCAGGGTCAGTGGCAGCACCTTTGACCATAGAGGCGTAGTGCCGGAGACGAGTGAAATCAGAGGAGGTAATGTCCTCCACGAATTGCTGACAACGGCGGCATTAGAGACAGGGCCACTGCACTGGTGACTGGGAGGTTACGTACGACATGCCGCGACCCCGGACGCACTATCCATAGGCCCGGAGGGAGTGTGTACGCGATGACTTCGAGGCAGGGGATGACACGCCATAGCTCCTTGAGGGCAGGGCCATTCAATGACTTGCACGTCTGTGCAAGAGCAGCCAGTGTTCCCCGATGACCACAGAGTGCCGAGCAAATCAGCGCTTGAACATCGCTTGGCAAGAAGGGGAGTCCAATTTTCTTGAGTATCAACATGGGCGTGGGCTTCGATATGCGAAGGTGTGGCGCTCGAGTGGCAACGACAGTTGCCACGAGAACGGTCGCCTAGACACAGTGCACTACAGACAATGAAGGGGTTAGTAAAGAATCAAACTCAGGCGTGCTCGAGTCGGAACGATGAAGAACAAGACCATGTTTGCTTAGCGCCCATGTCATGAGCCACTCGGCCGATTCCGAGGGCGGTCCGAGAAATTCGGACAAGTGCTTGCGCGCCGTCACCGCGTCGTCACTTGAGACCGAACGTTCTGCCCAACTCCAAGCCGCACCTGACGCAAACGCGAGTGCGCACTTGAAGATGCTCGGTGAATTTAGGCATCGCCATGTAATGCGCCACAGTCAAGTTGAAGACCACACCGACGAACAACAACATGCACATTGTCTGTGGCATGGCGGCGCTTTGGCCTCTGGTACACGAGGCTCGACTTCGTAGACGACCACACTGGTGTCCCAGTGGCTCACATCACTTTTCTACGCTTTGGCCAAGGCAATCTCTAGACAATGCGTCGAACGCGTCGCTGCCCTCCGGAATGCTATAAAAGGACTTCCTCTTCTCCTCTCCTCCCTCATCCGCCTCCTCCATCGGACCTCAGCAAGCCTCTTCTCAGTTGAACTCCCGTTTGCCAAATTGCGAACATGTACCAACAGTACAAGTCGCGTACTACCCAAGGCAACTGCGGAGCGGCGAACGGCAAGAAGACTAATGTACGCGAGTTCCCTTCCCTCTGCGATGAACTATCTGACGCTCGCATTGGGATGTTGTAGTCGCAGCGCGCTGTTGTTCAAGCTACCGGTGCAGCTATGCATGCTGCTGAAAAGGCCGCTAAGAAATCTTCCAGGAAGCGCGAGAGAGCCCCGAAGGCCCAGAGACTTGTGGTGGTCGAGAGCAATGGGGGGCACGCCGTTCTCGACCTCAGAGGACTCCCCCGAGAGAAGCCCGAAGATACACTGAAACGTCTCAATGATGTCGCCGCCGAGAAAGAGAAGACGACAAGTACGAGCGAAGACACTCGTAACTCGCCGAAGGCATACAAGAACCTGGGGGACGAAACGGCGCAAAGCCTTCCATTACCTGCGATGCCTCGTTATTTCAGACAATTTCCTAACATGACTACTCTCGACCTTGACAAATTCTGCGAGGATAACCAACTAAACCGTCCCAACCCTGCTAACAAGGTTGATATTCTTTACCATGACCCCGTCGGCGTAAGTCTCTCCTCACTCACTGTCTGCACTGTGAGTATGAATACTGAAGGTTTTCGTTAATACAGCCACCTGCGAAGGACGACACACGCATGCCTGTCGTTATGCTCCACAAGAACAACGCCTGGTGCTGCAACCATCTCGTGATGGGACGGCACGGCTTCGTATGGACCTTCACTCCTCCGGACCGCCAGAACTTTCCAAAGTATATGTTCCACCTCTTTTGCAGGCAGGAACCGGTAAGGACGGATTGGGCGGGAGACGAGGTTTACGAGTATAAGGGCATCTACGTCGCCCATCGCCTGGACGTCACCCTGCCAGCACGGATATGGCGTCAGCTGTCTGAACCGGTGCGTCCGCCACACCTTTGGTGTATTCCCGACGCGCTAATACGCCATTTCGCTATCGTGAACCTACAGGCTCGCAAGCTGGCCGGCAGGATCCACTATGATTACTACCCTGCAAGAGAGCGCCCGGAGAAGGTCGAAGACGAGGTGGCTAAGTTCGAGCAGGGCATCCACCACGCGCAGCTCGTGGTCCTTGAGTTCGTCACGGTCGGGAGCGCCGGGTTCAGTGACGCACTAGGATCTGCGTACGGGACGACCCTAAGGGCCCTAGGTAGGGGTAAGAAGCCTTAGGAGGCCTCCGCGGGTATTCGCGGGCCTAACCAAGCGGGGGAACAAATGGATTTGCTGATATTTTTGTGCGGAGGGGTGGTGATTTTTGTTTATGTTAACCACTGTGTACCAACATGATATATGCCTAAATCCATGTGCAACATGCCTTACCATGAACCTTCTAGCACCGTAATCGAGCGAGTAACAAATCTACTTATGGTCAACTCAACGTACCCATTGGCCCCGGACTCGTCTTACAATCTCCCTCTACCTCTAACCATTAGTCCCCTGCCAATTCATACCCATCCCCGCTCGTCTTCCTGCCTCCACCGCCCCTAGAGCCCACCCTCAGCCATGTCTTTCTTGCCTTTTTGGTCTTCCGCACACGCACAGACTCGTGCGTGGTGACTAACGTTGCCTCTCGAGCAAGGCAGGGAAACATTCGCCAGACAAATACCAGCAGATGTCTTACACATCCCATTGCGAGAGGCAAGCAAGAAATCAGTCCATTACATCAAAAATACATGGTCCACAGCGCACAGTCCGCACGGGCAGGTGGCTCTACTACCATCTACGCTGCAAGAGCACCGCGCCCGTCGCCGCGGCGCACACGAGCATCGACAGCGACGTGGGCAGGAGCTGCAGCGCGCCGCTCGAGCCGGGGACGGGCAGGAAGTGCTCCGAGTCCTCCTTCTGCTGCTCCGCCGAGTCCTGTAGGGGAGGAAAGCAAACGGCGTCAGCGAAAGGAATCAGATCGCTCTCATGGACGGGGACGGGCGCGAAAAGGAGGCACGTGTGCGGGAGAGAAGGGGAGGGTGTTACGGGAGAACGCACCTTGAACGCAACGAGGCCGACGATGACGCCCCCCGCGAAGAACGCGATCGCCACGATGAGCCAGATGACGCCCCACACTGCGGAAACGTGGACGCGGCGTGTGAGCAAGCGCGAGCGCGGAGAGGGGCTTGGCGCGCCCGCAGGGCGCCAGGTGGGGGCTACGCACCTTGCGACGGGCAGCAGCCGCAGATCTCGGCGAACGCGGACGCATCCGAGCCGTTCACTTTCCGCGCGATCGTGTCGTCTGCGCGTGCGGGGGTCAGTGGAGAGCGACTCGCGCACCTTCACAAGAAAGTACGTACCAACGACGTCCCAGAGGACGTACATGTCGGACATGACGCCGATGAAGAGCACCTGCCGCGCAGCCGTAACGCATGAGGACCGTTCGGAGCGCGCCGCGCGCGGGCAGGGAAGTGCGGGTGCCACTCACGAAGTACCGCAGCGCCACGCTCTCGGCGACGAACCAGAAGAGCACGATGAGGCCGGACATGCCGAGGATGAGCAGCCACGTCCTGCCCGAGCCAAGTTGACGGGCGTCAGCGCGCGCTCCGCCCGCAGTGCACGGGCGCGGAGATACGGGAGGGACTCACAGCCAGTTCCGGCGCGCCCACCAGAGGGTGAAGATGAAGAAGGCGGCCATGACCAGGCTCGCGACTTTACTTGCGTTCGTATCGAACCCGCACGCTATGAGGGCTGCGCCGATGAGGGACGAGCCGAGGTAGCCTGCGGGGAGGGTGATCCAGGGAATGCCGCCCGACATTCGAGTCGCGCCGCCTTCGTCCGCTGTGTACCGCGCGAGATAAGTTCAGCAATTGCGCCGGGGTGTGGACGGGGAAGACCAGAAGAGACTCACGGTCTAGTTCGATCGAGTGGATGTGTCCGCATGTGAGGACTGCGGTCGGTCTCCGTCAGGGCCACAGTTCGAATGGTTGGTTCGGCAAGCAGACTCACCTCCGGCGAAGGCATGGCTCATCTACCGGTGCAAACCGAGCACATAAACGTAGTCAGCATCCTGGCGCAGTAGAAGAGAACCATGTATACGTACCTCATGGAACCCCACAGTCAACAGCCTTCAAGCACACATCTCATATCAGCCACAGCTCCCACACCCAGACCGCGCCCGCGTCTCGGCAGACGACAGACAGATGAACGACTCACTTGAAGGGGTAGACTGCGGAACATGGCGCAGACACGCCGCAGAACCCGTCAGTTCAGACAGAACACGCCGAAGCAGAAGCAGAACCACGCACTAATCACAGACAGATAGGGCAGGTGCCTATTGCCCCCGCGCGCGCACGAAGAAACGAACATCGTCAGCCCGCCCGCTCCACCGCCGTCTCCTCCGTAAGAGACATAACAAAGCGCGCACCAGAGGATGAAGATCGCGACGACATAGACACCCGCGACGATGAGCGTGTTCCGCTGCGTCTCGTTCGGGGTGAGCGAGTCCTTCGCGTCGCGCGCGAAGACCGCGAAGGTGTGGTCGGGGTATCCGTGGACGGAGGGCATGGCGATCGTGGGTCGTCAGAGGGCGTGAGCGAGAGGGTCGAGGAGGGAATTACAAGGAGGTAGCGGTCAGTAGTGGAGGGGAAATTTAAAGCGGGAGTGGGGTGACTGCGGGCGACATGCAGTACGCGAACAGAGTTCAACCCGCGACGACCAGGCCCCGAGCCCCGGGGAGGCAGTCCGGCTTGGCGGTTCTCCCGCCTCTGCCTCCGCGCCCGTCCTCCTTCCCCGCATAGGCCTCGCATCGTCCACTGGCAGGCGAGGCTGCACCCGTTCTGCCGCTGCTGCGGATATTGAGCGGGCGGCGAGCGCAGTCCGTGTCCGGCGTTCAGTACTCCTCGCTGTTGCAGCATGCGGAACGGGCCAGTTTGTGGGAAAACAACATATGTCATAAGATCGTAATCGTAATACTAAGCTAGGATACAAGACTACACGAGGAGCATTGATATAGCCGGGACACGTCCATAGAGACACAGCGACGAAAGTACATATAGTAGAACATGAGCGAGGGGGGAGACGGGGATGACGACCGACGTGCTTAGAGCTCGTCGTCGGTGATCTCCTCACCGCGCTTCTTCCGTGCCATGCGCTCCTTCTTGAGCTTGCGTGCCTCGGCCGACGTCAGCTTCTTCGCCTTCTTGGACTCAATCTTGTTACCCATAGCGTCGTACTGATCCTCATCCTCTCCGTCCTTCTTGTCGATGCGGGGGCCGGCGCCCTGGCCCTCAACCCAGTTGTGGCCCGACGCCTCGAGACGACCATCGCGCATGGCCCAGACTTCCGTGCACAGCGACTCGGAGAAGTCACGGTTGTGCGTGATGACGAGCACACCACCCTCGAACTCCTTGAGCGCCTTGATGAGCGCAGCGAGCGACTCACGATCGAGGTAGTTCGTCGGCTCATCGAGACAGATGACGTGGGGCCGGCGCCAGGTCGCAGCGCCGAGGACGACCTTGACCTTCTGACCACCGGAGAGACCACGCATGGTGTTGTGCGAGACGAACTCGGCCTCGAGACCGAAGTCCGCGAAGTGCTTCTCGATCTCCCGACGAACGAGGGGACGGAGAAGACCGAGGCGCTGAGCCTCACGAGTGTCGACCTCGAGGACTTTCTGTATACGGGCCACACACCAATCAGCGATCTATGTTCGAAACGAGACACAGTAACAGGAACTGACCTTCTCGAAACCACGCTTGATGAGGTCATCACGGGGCATCCAGATGTTCTCGGACGACGAAAGGCCCTTGAACGAGATCTCGTACTCGTACGACTGCTTGAGCTTCTTGCGGCCGAGGATCTCGTCGATGATGCGCTTCTGGCCCTCGATGACGACGGTGGAGCCGTCCTTCATCTTCTGCGCCTCCTCCTCGGTGATCTGACGGCTCGCCTTCATCATCTCCTCGAGATCCTCACCGGTCTGGTAACGCCACAACATGTACTCGAGCGGGGTCTTGTCGAGGTGCTGGTCGATGTGGTGGAACGCGTGCTGCGCGACGTAACCGATGACCAAGTTCGGGTGCTTCCAGATCTCACCGCCCTTGTTGGGCTCCGAGTCACCGATGAGGAGCTTGACAAGCGTCGACTTGCCGGAACCGTTGGGACCGAGGACGGCGACACGGGAGGACAGAGAGATTTGGAGGGTGATGTCGTAAAGCTGCTGGACGGGCTGCGTGGGGTACTGGAAGCCGACCTTACGCATCTTGAGGAGGGACTTCTCCTTGGTCTTGACACCGTCCAAGAGCGGCGGGTCGGGGAGCTTGAACTGGTAGTCCTCAGCAGCCTCGAGCGTGTAGTACGAGCGCGCCTCAGGAACGGCCTTCATGAACGCCTCGAGGTTACCACGGTAGCGCTTGAGCTTGAAGCGGTTGAGGTGGAGAACATCGGTGATGACGTTGTTGAGGAAGCCGGAGTCGTGCGAGACGATGATGGACGTGCAGGTGGTAAGGCTGGTGAGGTAGCTCTCGAGCCACGCGACGTTGACGACATCCAAGTGGTTGGTCGGCTCATCGAGGAGCAGGATGTCTGCACGGAAAAGCATCGCGCGGGCGAGCGCGAGCTTCATCTTCCAACCACCGGAGAGCGAGCCGATGGCCTGCTTCTGCCTCTCGTCCGAGAAGCCGACGGAAGCGAGGGTCTCGATGATCTCCTCTTTGGTCGCCTGAACGCGCGAGTCGGAGACGATGAAGTCAAGGACGGCAGTGTCGGCCTCGGAACCGTCGATGTCGTGCTCGACGTAGAACGTGCGGACGTCATCAGGGGACGGGAAGCCCTCGACTTGGCTGTAACAAAGACCGTGAGTGACTATAGCAAGCGAGGGGCAACCATCTTACGTACCCATTGGTGATCGCACGCATGAGCGTCGACTTTCCGGTACCGTTGCGACCGCAAAGACCGTAGCGGTGGCCACGCTTGAGGCGGAGCGAAGCGGTGTTGAGCAGGATCTTCGCACCGTAGGCGAGCGAGAACTGGCAGTTGCACAGGTCCTCACCCTCCTCCTCGTCCTCGGGAACATCATCGTCCTCCTCACCAGCAGACGCCGACTTGACGACCCACTCGTTGACGATCGAGACGGGCTCGGGCGACGACGTGAGGAATCCAAGGAACGGCACGAGCGACTGCCATTCGGAGACATCGAAGTTCTTGTTGTTGACAAGGTTCGCGGCGAGAAGAGCAGCGTAGATCGTGGAAACGTCGGCGACCGAAGGCACCGGGTTCGCGCCGGCCTTCTTGTAGATGCTGATGAGCGAGTGCGCGAGCGACTTCTCGTCCGCCTTCTTGTGGGGCGGGAGATCGGAGCCGTCGCCATGGGGAACCTCGCCGACCTGGCGAAGGGTGGCGATCGCACGGGCGACAACGCTGCGGGCTTCGGGGTCACCCATCGCGGTCTCGACCTTGATCAGGCCGGGAAGGAGCTTGGGGATGAAGGGGCGGACGGTGACGGCGGAGTCGACGAGCTTCGCCATGTTGTCGATGATGACGGCGACCTTACGCTTCGTCGCGGTGAGCTTCTCGGAGAGACCACGGGACAAGAGAGGAACCATGAGCGAGAGGGTGGGGGAATCGACCTCGGAAACGAAGGTGGTAGCCGAGAGAAGGGTAATAGTATTAGGGACCTCCTCGACGGGGTTGATTAGTGCCTTGATAAGTGCAGGAATAAAGCGTTCAATATCCTTGTTGGAAACCAGAGCCGTGACCTTTTCAAGCGAATCGCGCGCAGCCTTCTTCACATCCGCCTTCGTGTCCCAGATCGCCTCAGAGAGGACGGGGACGATCTCGGGAGTGAGCTTGGCCATCTGGGTAGGGGCCGAAACGACAAGCTGGTTGAGGACGACGAGCGAGCCCGTCTTCATCTGCCACTTGCCAGCGGTCTTGATTTCGTGAAGAAGTGCAGGGAGAACGAGACCGGCCGCCCAGGGGTTCATGCCGGCGGCGTACGCCTTGACGGCATCGATCGCCGCAGTCCGCACAGCGGGCATCTTGTCAGCGAACGTCTCGAGGAGCGCCGCGTAGAGGCCCGAGTCGATGAAGTACGGCTCGAGCGCACGGATCGCGGGGGAAGCAGCGACGACGGCGACCGCGGAGGCGGCGCCCTCGCGCGCGGCGGGGGACTTCTTGTCGCCGAGCGCCTTCACGATGGCATCGGTGAAGGCGACGGCCTTGACGGCGGAGGGGCCGTCCTTTTGGGCGAGCGCGGCGAACTGGGCCGCCGCGGCAGCGCGGGTCGCCTTGTCAGCGACGAAGAGTCCCGAGACGTCGAACTGGCCTGCCGCGGGGGCGACGGCAGCCTTGAGGGAAGCGGGATCGGGGATGGAGGGGGTAGCAGCGGCGGTCGTAGCGGGCATTTTGATCTGCGCAGCGGATTGGGGCATTGAGATGGGGATGGATGGGAGGATAGGGGGGCGACGTATTCACCTTGGGTGATAATACGGATGTAGACGGTTTGGGTCTCGTAGGGGGCGGCGAAACACGAGAAAAGGTCGTCAAGGACGGAGATCACTCTATTTCTATGTGGCCAGAGGCCTGGAGATCGTGGTCAGCGTCGAGCGGGACGGGACGGACGACGTAGGGGAAGCACGCACCGTCTATGGGACAAAGGAAGAAGGAAAGAAAAGAGTGGGGATAGAGTTCAGACTAGTCCCCTCGCATGCTTATATACGGCCTCCTTTCACGGGCGGAGTGCGAAAAAAACACCATCTCACGTGGCGTGACCATCTCTGGCGCTTATCGGCGCCGGTCCAGTGCGGGGTAACGCTCCCCCGCACTCCCGGCTTCCCTCGCTGCTGTCTGGCTTCCGTCCAGCCCTCATCTCGCTCCGCCCACAGTAACGCCGGCCCCCGCCTCGCCGGCCTACGCACCCTGCGGCACATGGCCCACGCAAGGTCCGGGCTATCGGCAGCTGCAGACACCTATTACCTGACGAGGGCCCCCTACTGCCTCGAGCACTCCGCGCACCCATCCCGCTTCCACGTCCTCGAAGCCGTCCATGTCGCTCCTCCGATACATCCGCAGCCGTTCGCAACCTTACCCGACACCTCCCGATCGCCCCGTGCCCCTTGCATCCCTATGCCTGTTAGCTCCCGTATTCGTGTCACGATAACACGCACAGCACCCCTCCTTCCATTGCTGCCTGCGGGCGGTACCGCTACTCAACACCCGCGCATCCCTCGTCCTCACGTACCTTGCCACCCGACTCCCCACTCAGCCCCCTTTCGGCACGAAAGGCAGACATCTCTGCTCGTATATTCCTGTAATGTGACATGCTCCGGAGCGGAGGCAGGATCGAAAAAGGGTCCGAGTACTGTCCGACGTCTCCCCCGACTCCGTGCGCCTACTCCCGATCACTGCTTCTCGTTCAGGTGTGCGAAGCTCAGCGGGACGAATTGCTGTGGGCGCGTAGTGAGCGGCGCACTCTCCGCAGGGCACAGAACGGCCGGAGATGAAATCAGCACGTACGTAGCCGCCCGCTTCATAGTGCTTGCTGTTGCCCTCCACCCAGTGCAGCCGCAGGGCGTGCAAGAACGCAGAGAGACCCTAAACCGTGCCGGTCGGAAGCCGAGCCGGCCAAGCACCCCAATCAGCACCCATCACGGACGCCGTCCAGAAACGGAAGAGACCCACCTCCATGACGCAAAGGATGAAGATCGTCAGCACCAGCCACATAACGCCCACGACGACGATCGCCGCTATCCCGACGAGACCAGACATGTCCAAGACGTTCGCGATGGTCATGTCCCACAGCACCTCCGAGAGCTGAGCGTGCGCGAGCGAGAGCGCCCACAGACGGAGGTACGAGGCAGTGTGTGAAACACAGCCCAGGCAGAACTCAATCGTATGGATGACTTGATGGACCACGACCTCGCTGAAGTCGTGATGTTCCTTCAATTCAATCGCATCAGCGAGGCGCCCGCCCAAAGACGTACAATCACCTACATGCTCCTCGCCGTCGTTCGCCTCGACGATCGCGCGGCCGTTGCCCTCCTCCTCGCCTTCAAGGTCTGTGTCGTCCACGTGGCGGGGTGCTTCATCTGCACCGAGGCCGATGTAGCCCTGCCCTTGAATCTTCTGCATCTCCTTCCATTGCAAGTACGGCTTCGCGATGAGCAGCACCGGCACGCACACGGCGGCCATCAGCAACAGCACGACCTGAACCATGCTCTGACCCGGGTACAGCTGCGATTCAGGGTCCACCGTGCCGGGCGACAGGACCATGCCGATGAGCATGTTCAGCAACGACGGCGGTTGCGTGGAAGCCTTCGACCAGTCCACGGTCCACTTGTAAATGATGCAGACGACGAGGTACCCGAATATCGACTGCAGGAAGATCATTTGCGGGATGAAATTCGTGTAGATGTCTGACAACCGCTTGAAACGGATGTGGTTGGGCACTTGGAGACAGAGCGCAAAGGTCATCTGGCCCAATTCATTAGTCTATTTCTGGCGATGGGCGAGAAAAATCCGCTCACGTGAATGACGCCCAGCACGATCGACATCTTCATCTTGTACGAGTTGGTGAACAAGAGCTGGTTGTCTGCGCCATGCCACGCTGGGTCAAGACCGAAAGGATAGGTGTGTCCGTTGGAGACAGCTGTTCCGTTGCCGAGCGGCTCGGAGAACGTCCATCCCGAGTGGAACAGATGCAAAGACTTCGAGAAGATGTCGTTGTAGAGGAAGCCGGTGTAGATCGAGAACGCTCCCATGAGCAGGATGATGTAACGACCGCTATTGAATGGTAAGATTCCGCAGGGACGCAGTTAAGCAAAGAGACTACTCACTAGAAGAACATGCCGATGATCTGGAGAAGCATAGTCAGCTTTCATTCATTGAAAGGCCGAGCACAGTTCGAGACCCACCTCGCCCAGATCGCTCTTGCCAAGCTTTCTCTCGAACATGATCATAGTAGCAGCAGCGATGAACGTGATGAAACCGTGGCCGATATCTCCGAACATGACGGCGAACAGGAAAGGGAACGTGATGACAGCGAACAGACCGGGGTTCACTTCTTGGTAGGTTGCCACACCGTAGGCATCCATGATAGTCTGGAAGCCCTCAGTGAACTTGTTCGTGCGATGGAAGGTTGGCGGGGTACGGGTTGTCCTGAGCTCATGGAGGATAGGGGGGACATTGGTACCGGATTCCTCCTAGGGAGTGGAATGAGAGTGGTAAAGTGAATAAATATTAACAAGCAATGCAATGAATTGCTCACTGTAGCATGGCGCAGGGCGAGCTGAATCTGAGCGATGTCCCTGGTAGGGCACCACCCCTCCGCTATAAGGGTCTTCCGCCGGTTGTCGTAGTTGAGCAAGTTCAGCGTCTCGTAGATCAGCTTCTCTTTCGCCACGACGTCCTGCCAGCTCGCGAGATTCTCGCCGATGCTAACAAGGGCGGTCCTGCGGTTCGCGCCCGTGTTGTAGAGGACCATCTGGAGATCCTCAAGGCGACCGGTGACTTCGCGCAAAGCGTCCGCACGCTTGTCTCCGTTGACATCGATGGGGTATATGGTCGCGCCCATAGACTCGGCGACCTTGCGGATCTTTGCCAGAAGAAGATCGCCGTGTGCGAAGATGATGAAGACATTCTTGCGGGTCTCAATTCCGGTAGCGGGGTCGACAAACGGCTCCTGGATGTCGATGTAGTTCATGTAGAGGTTGCCACGGAGCACGCGCCAAAGGACACGCTCAAACGTCGACAGACGAGCCCGGTCGATCGTACCGGCGACGAACCTAAATACATAGTCAGTTAGAGACTGTCTTCAGCGGTGCCGAATAAGTTCTTCAAAACGAGGTTTTAATAGAAAACCGGGAGTGTCGGGGGAGGAGGCAAGCAAACACTCCGTTCCGAGTGTAAGCTCACGTTGTACACGGCTACGTCATACCCCGCCGGCATGCATCGCGGAGCACAACGAAGCCAAGTCAAACATTGCCCATACGGACTGAGTTTGAAATCAACACTCTAAGATGCGCGAAGTTGCAACGCTCCGAACGCCCTTGTACCGCGCAGAAAAGGGGTACGAGGACCATATCAAGGAGTCGAAGGCGGAGCAAACGAAAGATGGGGGAAACCGGGGATGCGGGGCTCAAGTAAGAGGTTCGAAAGGGTACTCACTCGAGGTCGAATTGGACGTCACCAGCCGATGAATACTGGTGCTCGCGATCATCGTGCTGGAGCAAAGGCGCGGAACTGTCGTCCAGGGATTGGCGAGCCTCAGTCTCACGGACTGCGGCCTACGGGAGGTGAGAAAACGCGCATATAGAGCCAGCGGAGATGACACATACCCTGTCGAAGAAGACGGCCGTCTCACGAAGGACGTGGCGAGCCTCGACCAATTCCCTGAGCCGCTCGCTAAGAAGCTGGTAGCTCTCGTTCATCTGCACTAGCCTCGACTCATGCTCCGCGAGCTTGACGTCCAGCTCGTCGATGGTCTGCGCAGCGCGAGGGCCGACAGTGACGAGGGGGGCGGAGTCGTACAGAGGGCGTATAGGAATGAGGTCCTTCTCCTTCTCAATCTGGCTTTGGAAGAAGCGGACGCGGCGGGCCATCTCGTCGATGCGGCGAATCTCACCGACGAAGGAGCGTTGGAAAGGATTGACATCGGGGTTCAACTGCGGATGGACGCAATACATTATGGTCAACGGCAGTCCACCGGGGCCATTAATAGGTAATAGCACACTCACATCTTTAAACTGAACGTTGCCTAGCTCGCCGAGCTCAGCAATGGTATCATGGGCAACTTCGGTGGGCACAATGAGCTGTACCAAGCTCATCTGCTCGGAGCCTGAATGGTGAGTCAATTGTGAGACTTATTGAGACATTAGGCTATAAGAGTAGCAAGCCAACGCACGAAATAAAGTGGGGTGGTCGTCCCCCATCTCGAATGGCGCGAGGAGGACGTTGAAAAGCAAGTGGAGGACGGTAGACTCGATGCCGGCGAGCGACGCAGCGACCACGACGAGTGCCCATTTCGGGAAATATTTGGTCGGGCCAAACAATGGCGCGCCTGGGGAGCGTGGGACTATTCTTGGTGCCGTTCTGTGCCGAGCGCCGCGACAATCCCGGTGAGCGTGTTGCAGTCTTTCAGCTTGAACTCGACCTCCAGCTCCAGAGAATGAATTGACGGATATCTGACCCTTTCAACCGCATATATTCTACATGGAATATACAACATCTGTCTGCGTCGCCACAATGGAGATTCGAGACTAGTAGAAGGTACATATATTTATTGTTTATTAAGTGCTCCAGTACGACCATCACAACTGACGTACGCCTTGAGATTGTGAAATCATCACGGCAGTTCAATCACGAACATCGTTAGAAACAGTTGCTGTTAGGCGTCTACACCCAGTTGTTAGTTTCTTCTGCCGTTTGGAGAACATCGCGGGAGATATTTGTTACGTCGGGACGCCACGGATGTCCACAACTCACGACACCCGCACAGGAGTGCGGATTCGCGCGGTGGCAGAGAAGTACTGACTACATGGATGCTGTAAGTCTTCAAGTCCAGTTCAACGACATTGAAGGAAGCTGTCAACTGAAAGGGTGACACCATTATGACTCGCTTCGCTAGTTACAACCAAGAGAGAGCACCTCAATGCCCGTCCGTCCACTCACGGTGAAACCAACCGTTTGCCTCGGTTGCGCTTGGGGCACCCCCAAACTCAGGGTCACTTCATCGACATCAAAAAGATCCTTCAAAACACAGGAATTCGGCTACACAACCGACCGCCAGGGTAGGTGCCAACTTTCGGTGATCTAACGGCGAGAATGGGTACGCCAAGTGCGGATCTTTGCGTTCTGCATCCCTTGACGCCAGCATAAAGTAAACATGAGTCAGGGTGACAGCACTACTTATAGACCTATACTGCTCAGTGCTATGCGACGCTGATATGCTTACATCAATTTACACAGAGTGCGCGATCAAATCGCTCGAACGCCACAAAGGACCGAAAGAACCCTGTGGCGGTCCTCTCCAACCAGTAAAAAATGATCCACGCTGAGCGGGGCGGGTCGCTGAACGTTCCTTGATCGACTCGGTGCTTTGTGCCTTGCATCCGCATCTCGAAATAGAAGAGCTTAGGGTCAAAGAGTGTCAAACGCCGCGATGCTATGGGGATGCCGATTCGAACGGCAGCGCCTGTTACATGGAGTTTACAGGGCCTCCAGGCTCCGGCTGAGGTACAAGTGAGTCATGATGTCAATGACACGAATAATCCTGACAGATATTCACCGGACGGCGTGTACCGCCGACTGACTTCAGGCCTTTCCAGGGGACACAAGAGATCCATGACTCTACTGCTGAGTGGAGCGAGTGGGTGGGTCTCAGTAGCGGTCAACAAATGTGTCCATGAGGTGGGAAGGATGCACCATCTTCACATTTCCCTGCTTTCATGACGGGAGACCATCTCCGACACGTAAGTCATGTCCAAATTTTCAAGCGACCCTAAGCCTCCAACTTCTATCCACTATAGGCGCCTCCTGTCATAAACAAGTTAACGCTGACCGATCGCATACTCCAGAGCCTACATGTCACCGCTCGAGAGTATCCAGGGGCTGAGTGGCCCATGCTGTGGTGAATGTTATCGCGGGGGCGTTTAGAGGCCCAACGATGAAGGCTTAACGAAGTTCGGTTACTTTGAGCGCGCCCAGCTTCCCCGTGGTTCGTAATGCGTTACCCGCCCGATCATGAGTACTGGCCCCTTTCAGACCGCCAGATAACGGATGTCGCTATTGACTCATTCTTTCACGACGACACCGTCAACATGCGGCAATGCAGGTCTAACTTCCGGGAACAGGTCGACTAGAATGCCGTCAACCCGCCATTTACGCACATGTTTGACGGTTGTACGCGTATAGAGCGGTCAGACTCGCAGTCCCGGGCCATAGTAATTCTCACACTAATGCAATCTGACCAGAGATTCTCCGAGGTGTACTGCACTCCACATCCATGTGATACATCTTACGACACAACCTGGGCCCTTGGATAGACCACGAGTTCCAGCTCTACCGGAGATAGTATGCGGTGTTCTGAAGAGTGTTCCACTCGCGAGAGAACACAGAAATAACTCACATGGAGCCTTCTGGTATCTGCATTGGATGCACCCACACGTGCTCTATGATACAATGTGCGGGACGCTCGGGGAAGCACCCCGGGTTACCCGGGAATAATACGTTTGTCTATATGGGGAGAGAGAACCATCTGAGACGCCTTCATGGACCGAACCCTGCCGCGAAAGCGTAACGTTTAAGCACCAACTCCAAGATATGACCCATCTTCATATCATCATGTGGAAAGCCGCGCCGGCTGCCATGCTATCTTTATCCCCGTTCTTCTCTAGAAAGACGTCATGGCACGGCACCTGGACCTTCGTGCTGATTTTCGGAAGAAGTAATGAGAAAGAAGGGAAAGAGCTCACCCGCAACCTCAACGCCGAGCACGAAGTTTAACGCCACCACCCACAGCGAAAACCGTGGAACCTGCAGGAATGCCACTATCTATACGCCGCGGCACGTAATATGAGATAGGGAATAGAAAGGATGCTATACCGTGGAAGGTCACCATGTCTCGGGCACCATTGAGCGACGGCGACTTTCCACGGCGCCGCGGGATGAGCGCCCCTCCAGTGGGACTGGAGGCAAGGTTCAGTTCAGCGCACAGGCTGCTTCGAATTGCACAGGATGAAGTATCTACCGGTCTCCAATCGTTTCCCAACACTGCGTCGCTACGAGCGTCCACCGAGGCCCGCCGGGACTCCGGTCGAAGTCGCATCTCGGACTGACTGCAGAATAAATCCACAATACAATTGTAGCCTGTGTGACACGTAACGTGGGACAGTACAACCTCAAGGCTCAGATCCTTAAGATTTACACAGCTGATCAGATCTATGAACATCCGCTCGCAGATCGGGTCCTGAAGAACTCACAATCTCGCCGTCCGGCCTTGAAATTTCACCGAACTTTGCGCTTGGTAAAACACGGTCCCGTGCGGAGCACCGCCATCCATAAGGATGAGTGGTATGCCAGTTCGCTGTACAAATCCTCTTAGCTGGGCGCGAGGATCTGCGACGGTTTGCGCCGGTGTGGTCGACCGAGCACAGCATGGCTCTTCAAAGGTTGACACCCAGCGGCATCGTAGCTGACTATTTGACTCGCCTCATGGACAAATTTTGATCTATAGAACCGGAGAGATCGCCCGCAGTGCTCGGATGTGCACTCCTCGTGAGACCGTGGCCTGAAATCGAGACGTTGAGTAGAGGTACCGCCCCCTACAGCGCGCATCGACAGGAATGCGTCGCTGTACAGGTGCAGGAAGTTAAGGCTGACTAGGCGAAAGATGTGCCTGTCGCCCTGTGCGCGCACTCATCAGCGGCAGCGACACAGATGGTGGTGCATATGGGGCGACAACACCACTCACGACCTGGGAATTGGCCGTCGTGGGTCGTTCGAGACCAAATTCCACCAACGTCAGAGGCTCCAGCTGGCGCCATGATCACGTGCTTCTCGCAATTTCCAAGCTCCGCCCAACCACCGCGGAAAACGCCGGAACGCAGCCCGGCGAGCCGGGCGCACGCTCACGTCCGTCATCGACCCGCTGCTCTTCCTCGTCGGTCACCCCACCCACCTCCCACCCCCGCCGACTCAGCTAGAAACACGCCATGGCCGTCCAGGACGAACTCGAGTACCTCAAGTCGCTCGTCGCGCAGCTCAACGATAAGATCCACTCGCTCGAGGCGAAGGCGAAGGCGGCCGTGCCCGCGCCCAAGACGCCAGCGCAGCAGCTCCGGGCGATCCTCGTCGGCCCCCCTGGTGCAGGTGCGTCCCTTGTGCCCGCACGTAGCGCGGCGCGGCGGCTGACCGCGCGCGGACGCGTCTCGAACCCCAGGCAAGGGCACGCAGGCGCCGCGGATCCGCGACGAGTTCTGCGTGTGCCACCTCGCGACGGGCGACATGCTGCGCGACCAGGTCTCGCGCAAGACGCGGCTCGGCATCGAGGCCAAGAAGGTCATGGACGCCGGCGGCCTCGTCGGCGATGACATCGTCGTCGGCATGATCAAGGACCAGCTGGAGAACAACAAAGACTGCAAGAACGGGTGCGTTTGCCTTCCCTCCCTGCGCTCCTCCTACCACCCCATTGTGGTCGTCGGAGGCGTGTGCACGGTCGATCCACGCGTCTGCGTGTGCGCTACGTGTCGCCCGGCGCGCCGGACGTAGCGTGGTGGCCCACCTCCGCGTCGCACGACGTGTCATGCTGCTCCCGCGTGTGGCGCCCCCAGGGTCGTAGCACACCCCGCTGACGCCCGCCCCCGCTTGCAGGTTCGTGCTCGACGGCTTCCCGCGCACGGTGCCGCAGGCGACGATGCTCGACGCGATGCTCAAGGAGCGCAAGGAGAAGCTCGACTCGGTCGTGCAGCTCGTCATCGAGGACCAGCTCCTCATCTCGCGCATCACCGGCCGCCTCATCCACCCCGCGAGCGGGCGCACGTACCACAAGGAGTTCAAGTGAGTGCCGCACCCGCGCTCGCGCCCCGCCGCACCCGCGCCCCGCACGCACGCACGCTGACAACGCAACGCCGCTCTGCGCGCGCCCGCGCTCCCCCCTCCTTCCTCCCTTCTTGCCTTCCATCCATCCGTCTAGCCCGCCGAAAAAGCCCATGACGGACGACGTCACGGGCGAGCCACTCATCCAGCGCTCGGACGACAACGTCGAGGCGCTCCGCAAGCGCCTCACCGTCTTCCACTCGCAGACGGGCCCCGTCGTCGACTACTACAAGCAGAAGGGCATCTGGCACCCCATCGACGCCGCGCAGTCGCCCAAGGTCGTCTGGCAGAACCTACACGCCATCCTCGCCAAGTCGTCGTGATCCTCCCCGCCACGCCGCAGAGGCGGCAGCGGTAGACAACAACGGACGCACTCCCCCGCTGCACCCTCGTTTCCGCCCGCGCCCCCGTTCCCGCCTCCGCACCCTGCCCGGTCGGGCGCGCCGCTCCCTTACTGTACGTACGCCCTCGTAGTCCACCTAGATGTGTCCAAACGTACATTCTTTCGCCTCCGCCGTCGCGAGCCTCGTGTCCTCGTCGTGCCCCGCGTGTCCCTCTTTCCTCCGACTTCCGACCTCCGACCCTGAAGCGCCCGTCGGACAGTGCGGCAGCCCGGGCCTCCCGGGCTATACCGCGTCCCGTTAGCCCACCCGGCACCGTAGAGACCGCACCGCGCCCACCCCCCACGAGGGGTGCTTCTTCGTGCGACGTGGGGACACCCCGCGCTATACTCCAAGACGTGCGTGGGGCGCCGGAACGCTGCACGCCTGAGCGCCCGCTCCGCACGACGACTACGATGTATGTACTCTACTTGAGCGTTCGAGCGAAGGCGGAAGGCCGCGCCCCGCACTCGTGAGCCGTCAGCGTCCTCCATTCCCGTGCGGCGCCCGCCGCACCGGCGCTGCAGAGTGCGTGCAGTAGTGCACCCGAGCAGCGCAAACGCACAGATACCAATGCTTGCCCCGTACCCGTACCCGTACCCCACATGCGGCCCATGATGAGGGGAAGAGCGGGAATGCGATCGCGCACGGTTCGAAACTTCGCCCGCGGCCCGCGTGCTTCGGGCGCCCGGCGGGGCGCTACGTATACGTCTGCTGGGTCTGAGCCCACTTCGCGAGTCTGCTGAGTTTCCGGTGTTGACGTGCGCTTGTGAGGCCGCACCCTCGTTCTGCGGCGTGCCCCCGAGTCCCGAGTCCCGACCCGCGAGCCCCGAGTCCCGAGCCCCGAAGGCGGCGTCGGGGTGTTCTCCCGCGCGTCAAGGGGCGCATACATACGAATTGCACGCACCCGGGCCACGCTTCGGACGGTGCGGTGAGCCCCGCGGTGCTCTACCAACCCGTCAGGCCATCCGCGTCGACCCCGCACGCGCTCGATCCCGAGCGAGCTGCAAGTCCCGCCTCGGGCTCCAGGGCCCAGGGCCCAGACCCTCCCGTCGGCTCGAGAGCGACGTCGGACTCGCCAGAAGAAGCTCGTGCGAGTAGGACGCGGCAGATGGCGGACGGCGGACGGTGGACGGTGGACGCGGGGTGGGGTGGGGTGGAGTGGGGTGGGGTGATGGGGTAATTTTGGACGCGCCAATCCCGAAGCCCCGCGCGAGCCTACCTGCGCCCACGGGCGTGCGTTACTTAGAGGGGGGAGGGGGGCGTGTGGGCTCACGACATCCCGCCTGGCGCTCGAGGGGGGGATCGTCTGCGCGTAAAGCGGACGTGTGGCTGCTCGAGCGGGCGCCAACGCTCCAAGCGTGGACGTTTCGCGCGTACGTGCTAGCTTACTCTTCGCACGCACGCACGCGCGTAGGAGCACTCGGCGAGCCCCGTCGAGCATTCACGAGCCTCAGAAATACCCAGGAAGAAGACGTGCGTCGAGCGCGCGCCTGCGCAGGCCTGAGGAGCCTGGGTGCATTTCGTCGACGCCCTA
Organism: Porogramme epimiltina; assembly: GCA_900155495.1. NCBI lineage: Eukaryota > Fungi > Basidiomycota > Agaricomycetes > Polyporales > Polyporaceae > Porogramme > Porogramme epimiltina. The sequence continues at coordinate 24,569 of FTLJ01000984.1, forward strand.
TCGGGAGCGCGCGCGCGCCGCAACGATGTCGACGGTTCTTGGCTTCCTCTACGCGGGTGGCGCGCGCGACCGCTGGGACGCCTCTCGGCAGAGCGTGTCATGTGCGGTGCAGCCAGGCTCGCCCTGAGGCCTGAAAGGCTTCTCGCCGCCGCACCGCGGGGGCTCAAGGGGGCGCTGACTGGCCCGTCGCTGGGCACAGCGGAAAGTTTCCACAGTCGCCTTCGCGCCCTCTAAGCAAGCCCCCGGCAACAAGCACCCCCGCACAGGACGCTGACACAGCGCGCGCGGGAGGCCATGCGCGAACATTCGCGCGCGTGGGCGACGGTGGACGTGCACCCTGTCAAGCTGAGCGAGCGTGCCAACGAGCCGGGGGCGTGGGGCGACTCAGCAGGACGCCGGGCGCGCGCGCGCGGTGACTAAGCGCTAAGCAAACGCGTCGCCGAGGCACCACCGCCGGCGCGGGCCTGCCAGGTTGCGGACTTGCAGCGAACCACGACACCTGCCGGATATGGGCAGTGCATCGCTCCCCGGCTCGCCGGGTTTTTCGTGCGACGCCGGAGGGCGGGACACGGGGGGGTGTGGTGTGGGGGCGCGCAAACTTCCTGCGCCGCACGCAAATTTGAAGGGTGGCGGGAGAACGCGAACGCAATCGAGGGGCCACAATGTCCCGCGGGGGCGTCACGCAGGAAAAACACCGGCAGCGCCCGCGCCCGCGCCAGAGGAAGGGGGGGAGGGCCAGCCCAGTTTGGGGGGAACCGAAAGCCCCTGGTATGGAGTGATGCGTATACGCATTGTGGGGGTGTATGGGCACGGGCGCGGACGCCCTAGCAGTAGCAATGTCCGGGATTTGGAACGGGGAGGGGGAGCGCAACAAAGTTGTTGGCTCGCGCGGGGAATCTGAGGGAGATTGTTACGTGAGGGGATCGCAGCCCTGACAGATCGCCTTGAAACGGCACCGCGCGCCGGCAACTGGGGGCTAGCGACGGCGCGGGGGCGGGCGGTGGGCGGCAGTGGGCGGCGGCGGGGAGGTGAAGCTCGCGCGCGCGGGGAAGAAGGTCGCGCGGAACGGAGGGGCGGGCGGGCGGGCGGGGGCAGAGGTCGCGCCCGGGGNNGAGGGGGGGGGGGGGGGGGGGGGCGGAGGCAGAGTTCGCGCCCGTGACAAGGGGGATGAATTGCAATGTCGTAGTTTCGCAGTTTCGCACACAAGATTTGCAGGGGCGGTCGGTCGGGGACGCGCGGGAAGGCGGCTGCCTGCCCTCAATTGCCGGAGGGGGCTGGAGGATCCCCCAGGGCCGGGTGTGCCGAGAAGCGGGAGGACAATATGGCGAAGCCTCAAAGGGAGTCGGACGGGGGCGTTTCGCTGTGGAAGCTCGGTGTGCAATGCGCGCGTAGGTGGCGGCGGGGCGTCGAGGTGGTAGCTATCTGAGCGCCGATCGCTGCGCTCGGGCACGGATCTTTACAAATCCTCTGGATCTTGATGTTGCGTCGCGTGCGTGGGGGAGGGCCCTGGGAGGCCCCGGCGGTGCAAGCGGTGCTGGTGGAGGGCGCAGCCGTCGTGGACGGCCAGGGCGGGCGGGGACGGGCCCGGACGCGGCAGCCCCGCGGGCGGCGCGGATGGCTGGGCAGCAGGGGGAGCGGCCGGGACGTGGGGGGTGGGCGGCTGCACGGGCGGGCGTCTGCGCCGCTGCCCGATAGCATCTGGAGATCACTGCACCTGGACAGACGAGGGCAGACGCCGAGCAAGAGAGACGCCGGGGAGGGCGTTACGGCAGGAGACAGGGCGCTAGCGTGGAGGACTTAGATTAACGCTGGGGCGAGGAGAGAGAAGGCCACTCCCTCCCCCGCCCCGATCGCCAGCCGGCGTGTTCTGTCTCTGCTGCCTGCCCCGTGCCCCCCTGCCCACCCCGCGCGCACGATGAAGGCCCCCAGTGCTCTCCAGCGCGGCATGGCCTGCCTCTGCTGCCGCAAGCGCAAGATGGTGCGTCCCCCGCCCCGCCCCCCCCCCCCCCCCCCCCCCCCATCGCCCCGCGCCCCCGCCCATAGCCCGCCCCCCCGTCCCCGAACTCTCCCTTACACACATCC